>MU227035.1:2917961-2942342 GCA_018584345.1 Thuja plicata
TTGTATTTCCTTTCATAGATTTAGCCATGCATTGTTATCATTTAGATTAATTTCCTTTCATGCATTGTTATCATATAGAGTAGATCTAATTTTCATGCATTTGAATCTCTCGTTTCATGGTGTACTTACATAGGCACTAACTAGGTCAATCTAAGGGCCTCCATTTCACACCTTTGCACTCCATGACTAGAGAGCTATGGATCGATATTTGAGGCCTCATTCTTGAGTAACCTTGGATGGAATGATTCATAAAAGTGTGTCAACATTTTAGCACACACTTTCTTGCTCAGCTTGTCTAGAATTGTTCATGACATCAATCATCCAAGAAGGAACACTAGATATAGATGACAGAAGAAAGATCACAGAAAAGCTACAAGAAAAAGAGTCTGAAATACAAAGACTTACAGAGCATCACCATGAGATTACAAATCAGATTATTCTTATGAGTCAAGAGGCAAACATAATAAATGTTGAACTCATTGAAAGAATAGAAGCTATCGGTGAGATAAGGGATGAGAATGAAAAGTTGAAACATAAAATAAGAATTCAGTAGCAACATAATGAAATATATGTAAATAATCTTGTTTTCCTCTAATTTCAAAATATGTTTTAGATGACATGTATAACTAGTGCAGAAAAAAAAGAAAGATTCATTTTCGGTATATATTTTGTCTGTTATAACTATTCAAAGTCGGAGTTACCCAAAATTAACAATTTTTTTCTCCCGCCTAATTTGCCCTAGCAAATGTACACCAAATACAAAACAAATTATATATTCTTGAAGAGGACTCTCTCCTCTAGTGTTAACTATAAGTTTTAAAATTTTTTGGAATGATTTGCTATTTTTTTTCTTTTTTTGAACGAGCATGTTCTTCAATGTTAAAATACCTACTTAGAGTTTTTTCAACTTATAATATATTATATGTAATCAAAACACAATAAAAATTATATGACCATAATCTAGACTCCGAGCTCTACAAAAGGGTATTTTTAGATTTTAAAAATGGTTGAGTTTTGATGAAGAAATCAGTTGTCTAAGTGAGAAGCTCTGTAATTTTGAAATTTTTGCCTATTTGGCTGCCACATAGGGTGCCACATAGACAGTTTCATCTGGAACTGCTTTGGGCGGAACTGGTTTGGCCAAACCATTTCTGGCCAAAACCCCATATATAAATATGTACCAATTATTTATTGATAGAACATAGTTGGCTTATATTTACTCATGAATTTTTGTCTGAAACTGGTATGACCAAACCTGTTTTGGCTGGAACTCATTTTCCACATCGATGCCATATGGCGCCACGTTTGTATAGCCAAAAATATTCTGGCCAAAAAAATTTCATCTGGAACTACGAAAATGGTCCTCAAGTGCGACACAACTTTGTACTTTTACCCTGCATCATCTATTTATAAGATGGATTGAAATCATAAATTTTCACGAAAAAACAATGTTAACTCTAAGATCAGGTTTACAACTTTTTACCAACTTTTTACCTAGATCTCCTAGTCTATGTGTTTTAAATCAGTTAGACTGATTAAAGCACTTACATTCATGTTTCTTGTCCCTAAAGAAATAGTTTAAAAAAAAAATCAAGATTCTATAAATAGACTAGACTATTTTATCTGACGTGGAAGTCAGATCTACTTTTTGCGGGCTGCAACTGACTCTCGATTTCTGTCGTTCGGTTATGCTCTGAAATCAGTTGACTGTCTTTCATTTTTGTTCTCTTGGTTTTCTCTTTAATTGTCTCTCGGTTTGCACTATGTCCTACATGTCAGGTTCCTTTGTTGGGTTCCTCTTTATCCTTCTGACTTTGCATTTTTGGTGTACACACAAAGTTGTGTTGTCAGTTTTCTTTGTACTTAGTCATTTTTGGTGATCTCTTGTATCTGATTTTTGATTTGCTCTTGTCCTATCTTTCGATGTATGCTTACTGAAAGTGTTATTTTCATACTAATGGAAAATTAATGTCATCAATATGCAAAGAGAATGGTCCCACAATCGGTTCTTGAAAACAACTTATAGATAAAAAGTTATCATTCTCTGAAAGTGACCATTCTGTAAATTTCATTCTGTTCAACACTGTCAATCTGCACTAACTGTCTTTGATTTTGAATTTTCAAACCCATCAAGAATGACCCTCAGAGTCTAAAACTATGAACCTAGATTCAATTTCATATGTGGATTATGAAACTTCAACTAACTTGGTCAGATTATGAATTGATCAACCGGTACAAATCGGCAAAGTCAACACCTTACAACTTTCTGAACTTAAACTCAGTAAATATACAGAAATCTGATTTGGAATCAAGTTGGCAAAGTGGATAAATGGATTGGTCAAAGTCTGAAAATATTTGAGGAAGGTACACTTTCATGTTTTCAATATAGGGGAAAAATCAATTATGCAAGGCATTCAATCTGATACAACTTGCAGAAGCTCAAAGAAGGGCAATTAGAAATCTGGGCATGACAGAGAAACTAGACAGTTCTGTATGACCAACTTTGGGGAATCCAAAAACCTATCAAATGGATTCAAAGTGACTTGGGATTTGGAACATAGGATCTTTGATATACATTTTAAATATTTCCAAAGTTGTGATCCATGAAACACAAAATGATGCAAGTTATTCATATGCAAACAGTGCCTGTTACAACAAATTGACACTTAGACGGCAAATGCAGAATGGACAAGTGCTCAAAACAAGACATCACAAACTAACTCAAAACTTTAAACTGATGACTTAGGATGTTTTGATATGCAAAAAAAAGAGTGATGAGCACCTACCATGCATGGTAATCTTCAAAATTCCATCCATAAAAATAGGCTCAAAAAGCATTTATAAGGGGTCAGAATGCAAAAAATTAACAAGGTACTCAAAAATCCTTCTTGTATTTTTGAGTACCAACACCCTACACCACCTAAACGAGTAGAGAAGATAATTTATTCAAGGGCCTACAAAAAGACTAGACAGAGAACATACTATGAACACCTAATCAAATGACATGGACAAGAAGATGCAGAGGCTACTTGGATCAAGGAGACAGAGTTCAAGAAGTTGGTCATTGATTCCAACTTGCTCAATCTGAGGATGGATTAAGTCTTTTCATTTGGGGAGGACGGTGCAGGAGCACCTAGGCTAATCCTTACTCCAATTTTGTTTTTTCTTGTACTGACCTTAGCCAAGTTAGTAGAATTTGGTTTCGACCTTAGAAGGTCTTGCAAGTGTGTACCTAGGTGGATTTGACTAGGTTCAATCCAATCTAGTTGTTTATGCTTTATTATTGGTTTGAGATAGATTAAGCTTAAAAGTGGGGAAAAGAATCAAAAAGACTTCAACGATTAGGAAAGGGTAGGAATATGCCTAAATAGTCTCTATAATATTTTTGCATCATTCTAGGTTGAGTAGAGATCATTAAAGTTTTTTTTATGCAAAGTTGTCAATGTTGTCGAAATGTTGCATGACAACATTTGGCAGAATAGGAATCCCTTTGAAGAATAATGATGGGTCTTAAATATAATGAAATATAATCATGGATAGGGCATATTTAGTGGGGATGGATTATTTTTCCATGAGGAGACACATTGGAGATATAGTAGAGCAGATAGACAGATGTATAGAGTGTGATTTTGGATTTTGAATGAAAGAGTTCTGAGTTGTGGTTTTCATAGAGAGTCGACTTGTTTTGAACTTGTGAGTTGATAGATGGATTGAAATAAGTGATCCAAAATTGTGTTAACATAATAGAGATATTTTTGATAACTTTTCAATCATAGGGTAGTTGTTTGAAGTTCAGTAGATTGACTTTTCAAAGCATTCTGCAAGTAGATTAGTTGCTGTCGTTGTTTTGATAGTTTAGGAAACATGGCTTCACCGTAGCTCTCCACCATGAAAATCATCATGGATATGAGGGATATGGATGGGAATACATTGTAAAGTAGGCATACAGAAGGAAGAGCTCAGAAGAATCAACTAGTTGTTGTTAAGATCATGCCCTAGGGGAGTTCAACATACCCGATTAGGTGCATGAAAAAATAATAATGACGTGCAGTTGCAGGGGAAATATTGAAGGGATGGAACCAAGCATGGTTTTGGATGTGTTGTTCCCTTTTCTTGCTGACATAAAAATACTCCTCAGAGGGTTCACTCTATTTATCCCTGACACTGACCAAGCATAGAGTTGAATAACAGAAACAAGGTTTTGAAACCTCCTGCACTTTGAGCTCCACAAACTCGGGCGGGATTACCCTTGACAACTTAGAATAATGAAATCACTAAATTATTCTAGTTTGCTATTGGTTGAATTACAGGGAATAATCATTGTAAATTTTACTAAAACAGACCAAACTGAAAGTAAAGATTGATTTTAATGATGATAGTCATTTAATTGAACAAAAATAGACCAGTGCTCAATCTTAGGGCATGGAGTCATTTATGAATAATTTTAACCAGCATGATTGAAGACTAAACTTAAGGCAATTACAGGATCTGACACAAACATAGATATACCTTATATATCTACCTCAGTACATTTAACCCAATTAATCCATCAAATTCATTTGCTACCCTGAACTTTATTGAAATATTTCTAAGGTATATTCTCTCCTTGAAAGAACCCTAGAAGTATTTCATGATCTGCCTGACAGATACATAAATTGAAAACATTCCTAGAACATTCAATTTAGACAAAATTCAGAATGCTAAAATGAAGACAGACAATCCATTAAATGCTTCAGAAACTGTGAACTAGATTTTATTCAAAAGTCATCATCAATTAATACATTCACAGAGATTTCTCCAAAAGACCAGATATATTGGTTCTCAAAACCAAGATTTACAATTGACTTAGTATTATTTTCAGACATAAAAATGACCATCCTTTTCCCAGTAGTCTTGGAATCCTTTTATAGCACAAGGATGCAACAAGCTACCGACATACTGGGAAAGATTACAAAATTGCTTGCAACAACTTTGCACTGAAAGTTTTGCAACCGAACATAGGTGGCAACTAATTTACAAAGCCTGAACAAATTTTGTCTTTTATGGCTTAACCAGATTTGATTCATCCTTTTAGCTTCGCCTCCCATCTATTCACTTCTTTGACGGTGGGCCAATCAAAGGTCTTCTCTTCTTCAAGCTTGGCAACGGCTTCCACCCACTTAGCATCCATGACAGTTTTGGCTTCAGACACAAATTTTGCCAGATCTCTTTCAACTTTGCAGAAGCCATCGATCAGTTCATTGCAATACTCTGCATTTGTGTCTTTTTCAAGACGTTGCTTTATATCCTGATTTCCCAGTATGGCATCAAAACCGGATTCTGAATCTGATTGTGCTTTCAATTCCCCTGTTTCATTATAAATCTTTGGGATCAGTGGTGGACATTGATCACCAAACAGTTGCAACTTATTGTTCATTAAATCAGATTTGCCATTGAAGAAGGCAAAAGTATCATTCAATTTATTTACCATATCAATGGTATCTGATACTTTGTCCAGGAAATCATCACTGTACAACATGGCCATTTTGAGTTTATCTAAAACTCTTTCTTTCGATGACCAAAGCTTGAAGGCAGGCTCTAGGAAAATCATAGCTTCTGCAGCTATTTTTGAGGCCTCTTGCAGGGATCCATACAGTGTATAAACTAAACCAATCTTATTCTTCAAAACCTCAATCCTATGCTGCAATATGAGCAACATGATAGAAACAACATTCATGCCCTGTTCCTGTGAGATGCCCTTTGACTGTGTTTCTGCCAAAGCAGAGTCTTCCTTGGCATCTTTAACAACATCTGCCACAACATTGGCTGCCTCTTCAACAATTGGAGTCTTTTCCCTTTTACTTTCTTCCAATTCTCCCTTCAATTTGGAAATCTCTTCTTCAAGTGTGTGGTTCTTGACCACCACTTCCTCATGTTTCTTAGCCAATGCCATCATTTGGCCAAAAGTTGTCTCATACCTCTTTGACATGTCGTCAACTTTTGCCAAGTTCATGAATGAAACCTGTGTCATTAACTGAGCTATCTCAGTATCTGAAGTATTTTGCAGGTTCCATATCATCTTGTCAGCTCTTTTTTCTTCCCTGATGGTCATGACCAAGGGTTTTTGTGTGGCCGGAGCTAATGACCATATTGCTAGGGTTTTGGACTTTGGGTCAAACCCTGATCCTTTTAAGATATCATCCATTTCAAATTCTATCTTAAGCAGAGGATCCTCCTGCCTCCTAATCTGATCAATAACAAAGGTGGACTATAAGTCCCAACTAGGCATCAGCATCACACCACTATTCTATACCAACAATCTGGCTTGTTCTACAGTGATTTACTCAGTTTCAGGGTCATAATCCTGGAGTGTCTGTACAACCTGTTCATTCTTATCTGCACTTTCCCCCTCTGTTGTTATTTCTTGCCTCAAGCTCTTCTGTTTTAACTTGACCAAAAAAGATTTGAATTCTTGAGACTTTATGAATTCATCATCCTTCATGAATTCATTGGCCATCATGACCCTTTCATCATCCTTTTCAAATAGAACCATTTGATTGTCCCCTTGGCCCTCAGCCTCTGGTTCCTTCTGCAGTTGCCTTCTCAATTTTCTGAAATATTTGCCATGCTCTGAAATTACAGCTTTGGCCATGCCTTTCCTGTCCTGCACCATCTTGTGCTCTGTTTTCTATTTCTTCTTTGGTGGCTATCTAGCTGAAATAGCCTCTTCACCTGCTTCTTCTTCTTCATGTTGTTCTTCTCCTTGTTCTTCTCTTTGTTCTTCTCTTTTTTCTTCTCTTTCTTGATGTTCCTCTTGGTGCTCTTGGTGCTCCTTATCATGCAAAGCAATTTGCATAGGAGACCCTTTGGATTGTGCATCTTCAGCACTGAATTGAGGGACCTATGACATCAAAGTGTCATATGAATGTATCATCTTCTCTATCCTCTGGAGATATGGAAGATCATGAAAGAAACCAGAAAATGAACCATCTGATTCCTTCCATTCTGCTTCTGCTCTTAGGAGGTCATTCCACTTTCTTCTCCTATCTTGAACTTCTAGTCTATTCAATTTGTTCCTCACAATATCTTCATCATCCAATGGCTCATGATCTCTGATTTTGTGCCATGGAGTCATCCTCTTTAGGGTTGTTTGTACAAAATTTTTAGGATCACAAAATCTAGCGATTGCAGTAGACATCCTGTATTGCTTTAAGTAATCATTGATTTTGTCAAACATCTTCTTCCCAACAGTGAAATCAAAACCCATCCATAATCTGGGGCCGAAGGTTCCCTTCTTATGCCCCTCCAGAAATTCCTTGTCTACCCATGTAATTTGCCAGACAAATTCTAAGAAAGCAATCCTGGGAGGAACAAATTTAGGAAGAATATGAGGAGGCTGAGTGCAGCCATATACTCTGATAATAGTTATGTAATCAAAAAAGAAGAAGTCAGCCCAGTTGTGGGAGATTGGCCAATTAGTGACATACTCCCATGGTCTCAGAAATTTCCTAATTTCAAATGGCAATCTGTGCCTGTTTGCTCCCAACAAATCAAAAATTTGATCAACAATCCAATTGCAAAAACATACAAATGAAGAATTCATAGACCCACTATCCCACACTAAGGTCCATCTTTGGATTGGCTCTTCCACACCATGTTCTGACACAAACAGCTGAAGTTCCTTATCCATTGATGCTCTATTGTAGTATAAAATCATATACATCAGGTGAGAGTAATGTTTGAAAGTGGGCTTGGGGTTATCTGATTGTATCTCTACCAACCTAGCATGGATAGCCTCTACTATATAGCCAACATAATCATAATCAGTGTTGACTTCAGGGTGTTGGATGTTCATTGCTATCATGAGTATCTCCTCAGATACTGTAGAATCTCCATCAAGGCCTAGGACCCTACTTACACCATAAGCAGTGCACTTTACATAATGATGAAACAAAGACAGGTCAAAAGGTGGCTTGAAATTGTCTGGAATCTTCACCAATTTCCTATCTACTCTGGGCATGAATTTAGGCATTTCATGTTTTTTGATCAAATGCTCTCTTTTGACATAGTCAGCTTTGATTTTCTTCAAGTCAATATCAGTGCATAGTGCACCGGTAATTCCAAATACCTCAGCTACCGACCTCCTATCTATGGAAACTAGGGTTTCTTTGTTCTTTTTCCTAATTACCCTAGCCACTGGGCAATATTTTTTTGCTAGCTCCTTAATGAGACCAATGTCAACATAGACGTCAGGCACAATCAATTTAGCCATATTCAAATCCCATGGATTGCAAATTGGGACTGGCTTAACCCTATTGTTCAAAAAATAATGAAATAAAGCACTACCAGAGTAGTTTGGGGTTACTGGATTTCTGCATTGAGACCACTTGTTGCTCCATTCTTCCCAATCCGCGCTGTTTGTGTTCAGAGTCCCAGGCAGCAATTCAACAAATTCTTCTGTGTACTTCTTTGGTGCGACTTCCTTCCTCTTTCCAGACCCTTGTGAGGTGGTAGGAACAATTGCTTGATTCATCCTTCCTTTTTTAAAATCTACAGTCTCAAAGACAAAGCTCAAAAATCAACAAGCTTCTTACTCTTCGCAGAAAAACTCAGAATGCAGAAATGAGAGTTGTACAGAATCCAACTCAATCATTCACACTTATAGCCATTTAAGGACTGTGTCTTGTCAACTTGAAAATTAAATTCCTGCACTTGAACTGTCACAAAGATTTCATTTTGTCATTAATGCTGCGATCAACTTGCACTGTTTGATCCTAGCTGGAAGACAGAGTGTACGCTTTTTTCCATCTGGCACTCGTCAGCCTGAAACTTGCCAGCACATTGCAGTTTATTCACTTTTAGAAATACCCTTGCGAGTGAGCGACGCATCCCTTTCATTCAGCTGGTCACATACTCGCCATCCATCCTCGCTCAACTTTTCATCTTCTGCGAGTGAGCGATAACCTAGCTCTTGACTTCATCTTAAGGCTATCGCATACTCGCTGTCTTTCATGCTTTGGCTTTTAGTTTCATGCGAGTGAGCGATGCTTTTAATTTTTACTCGTCGCACGCTCGTGAGCTAACATTTCATGTCACCTGAATCTTGGTGACTGAGCGACTGCGCATCTTTTCTTTTAGTCATTTCAGCATCGCACACTCGCTGGCTGTTCAGAATGCACTTTTTGATTTGGGCGATTGAGCGACATTCATTCCTTTACTGCATACTTTTTTTGGTCGCACACTCGCTATCCTTTTACTCCATCTTTTATCTTATGCATGAGTGAGCGATGGCATCGGTCCTTTAACTCATCGCACACCCACGGGCTCAGAAATTTCACTTCATTACATACTGCGAGTGCGCGACTGCTTCATTTTTTCCTTAGTCACCCACTCGCGAGCTCTTTTATGATCATCTTCATTGACTGGCGACTGAGCGATGTCCTTCCTTCTTTGCTTGTCGCATACTCGCGAGTTGACCTCTGATCACCTCAAAACGTCAGCGAGTGAGCGAGGCATTGAACAGTCTCTTTAGTCACTCAGTCGCGGACTATCATGAAACTTAAAAAGTACTTGTGCGACTGAGCGATGAATCTTCATATTAATACTTCACCTCTTCGCCGCGCACTCGCACTGCAAAAGGCAAGTGAGTTAAAACTTGAGCGAGTGGGCGACCTACAAGACATGACCTCGTCACGCAGTCGTTGACTTTTGACATTGACATAAAATCTTGATGCGGGTATGCGACTGCTTAAGTTTTAACAATGCTCGCTCGGTCGCGGAGCATGAGGTAGACAGTATGACTTTAGAGCGACTGCGCGACATACATACTTTTAACTCATCGCTGACTCGCTAACCTATGACTTAACTTCAATAAGGCATCGCGACTGCGCAATTTACAATTTTAAAACATGAACCCGCTCACTCGCACACAGACCAAAACTTGACATAAACAGCTCGCGACTGCGCGATTTTCTTTCAATAACAACTCGTCGCCCACTCGCGTAACTTAAAGACTTTGAGTTAAACAGATCGCGATTGTGCGATGATCTTGATTGGCAACTCGTCGCCCACTCGCACAACTTAGAGACACTTACAAAAAACCGACGTGACAAGGCGAGCAGACATTAAGTAAGACTTAAAAAAGGTTTTTGACCTCTTTTGCGCGGTAAAGCACAGGATTTGAAACCAAGAAAGCCCGGGAAAAGCAAAAGACCAAGAAATTTAAAATTTTTTCAATGCAGTGCTAACAGGATGCATAGAGGTCCTACAGATAACTTCTGAGAGGATCAAGCATTGGCCAATCCATTAAGGTATATTTCCAAGAAGAAATCATAAGTTTACTAAAAATAGCCTATTTTCCCTATTAGCCCTGAATTCTAGGAAACCATTGTCCGAGGACCTTAGAATTATAAGAACACCATCATATTTTAGGTCTTGAAAAAGGGTATCAGAATATAAAATTTGTTTGTGGAAGTGTTTTTAAGTTTTGTGGGAGAAGTGGGCAAAGCTCTCTGTTACTCGAGCTTCATTGACCAAGCAGTTTCACTGTCACTTGGGTCTTCATTAACCGAGTAGTTTCACTGTCACTCGAGACTTAATTGACCAAGTGGGATTAAAAGAAAAAATACTTTGGTTGCCTTGAGATCATTTGAAGAACCAAAGATGTCATGTTCTAATGGGATTGCATGGGAGACATGAAGTTATCTTAGCAAGAGTTTCACCCCCTACAACACTGGTGAAGATGTTTTGAAGAGTTGAATTACCCCTAAGGTTAGTGATCCCTCAAGGTGAAGCGCAAAGAGACTAACTCTTGGAGTTGAGTTAGGATAGTCTTAAGCCAGAAGAGAAAAGACTATCAAGGTCCTAGAAGCGAGTTCAGGATCTAGGGAAGGCTACGACAAGTAAAGTCCTAGATTGTGTTTGTACAAGCACACCTTGGAGCATCTATATCATTGTGTTTGGATCCTTGTAAGTGGGTGCATTGTTAAAATAAGGAACTTTAGTATTAGCTTTATTTTCCATTCAATGTTCTTTCATAATAATGTTAGTGGAAAAAGGGTTAGCGATGCTTATTTATTACTATAGTATTGTAAAATCGTATATAATATTTGTTATTTTAATATAAAATATTTATCAAATTATTTTATAATCTAATTTAAATTAATAAAATATATTTGAAAATAGAATATTACTTGAAATTCAAATTCTTATTAAATAGTTATAATGTAGCTTCAAATGGTGTCTTTCTTCCATTATTAAGAGCATAAGTTTGATGAGGAACCTTTTATATTTGACTATTTTGGGTTGATAAAAACATTTTACGATTATTGTTAGCATTTGGTCCTAAAAATTTATATTGATAACTTTGTTGCACAAATAACATCATTTTCTATTTAATGGTCTACCATTTGACCTTGTGTACTTCATTAATGTATGCAAAAAATACACAAAAAAAATTCTCTAATTGACCTTCCATACTTCTCTTCGACATACCTATTGCACACATAGGTGCAATTGCTAGTTTAGTTTCTTTAAAATTAATAATTAAAAATTAGATAAAACAAAGAATAATCAGTTATTAGAACATGAGAGGTGGACCCCTTCCTTATTGTTCTTGGTTTGGCTATGTTTGAAGTAATTTGCAACCATTACCCTTTGTTGGGTCCTTGTGAAAAAATGACTCCTCAATTTTATGCTAGCAGGGTATGGTGTCCTTGCCCTTTGGTGATCTAATACGATATCATGGAGGTTAATTTTGGCGTACAGGTTACACGAGAATATTCAAGACCTAAAAAAAATGCATGAATGAATGAATGAATGAAGGATTTTAATAACTTCCATGAGGCCAAAATAGCCTATGGGACCTGCCTACTGAAAACTAGCCTAATCTAGCTGTAATCCTTTGACTAATTCTTCTCTTTTTTAGTACATTTTGATGATCCAGTTTGCGGTCTTGTCCAGCTGCTTTTCTTCGAAGAGGTGGCTCACACTGTTGTTTTCTAACATCTTTGAGTACCCTGATCTAATGTCATTGTATGTCAAGCATTCAATGACAAAGTTATGTTCTGTTTCAATGGCTCCCATATCATAGAATAGGCAGGTCCTATTTTCCCATTCCTCTTTTGGCACTTTCCATCTACCTGTCTCACATCTCAACTGGTGAGAGCTAGTTCTAAGCTGGGCTATAAGAATTTTAGCTTTCCCTTTAATAGCCGTTCCTAAATACACTTTTTTCTTGTGGCAAGTGTTGGGGTTAAATTCCTTAACATAGTGCAATTTTTTCCTCCCCATGTGCCTTGTCCACATGATGTTACAAAATCTTTCGCAAACAAACTTCTTAATTTCTTCAGTACTATCTGGGTAGCTACGGATGTTGACGTCCCACTTTTGCATCCATTTTTTGTTTTGCTTCATCCACGTATTTTTTTTCCTTTCAATCTTTTCTTCAGTGACTATCCTAGGCCAGCGATGAATTCCCATATTCTGGGTTTTCTCTAAGTAGCATATCAGCCAGACCATTGCAGCAACTTCTAAGGTAAAGACACCCACCTTTGCCAATAAGATCTCATAAGGCACCGTGGTTTTTATTTTAAGGCTGCTAATGATTAGGTGTTTCTGTATTCTTTCTATCTGTTTCCATTTCTGATCTGACAAGCTACTGCCCCATATTTCACACCCATACAAAACCACAAGTGTGACAAACAACCCAAATAGCATTTTCTTTGTCTTCCAATTGGAGAGTTCAGCATGAAAATCACATGGGAAAAAAGAAAGACTGAAGGAAGAAGAAAATGACAGGAGAGGGCAGTTAGATAGGGAGGGTTTTCATGAGAATTCTTGTTTAGAAGGTAGTAGAGTGAGATTGGTGTGAGGCAAAAGGGTAGGCATGTATGCAGAATTATCGAAGCATGGAGGAGGCTACACACAAAATTAGTTCATTGATAAGGCTATTTGCAAGCAACAATTGGTAGGCGTATGATCCAAAAAACCACAATTTTTGTATAGAAGTGACTGCGTTGGAACAGGTTATGGTACAAAGACGGGTGAATGGAGGTGTTCAAGAAGGGAAAGAAAAAGGTGAATCGGAGACTGATAGGAAGGGAAAGCGCAAAAGAAAGGCAGATGATTGCGTGTGTGAAAGACAGAGCATAGATCATAGAGCTTTAAAGGAGAGTAAATCAAATAGAATGGGGAGCCGCGTGCAGCTGTAGGAGCTTTTTGTTATGGTATTTCACCAAAAATTGTACGTGGTGGTTTCTTAATTCAAAGGATCTAGTACATTTATAACAAATTAATAACTTAATATAATATACATAGATAGTTGTAAAATTATGGTCTCGGGTAAGAATTATAAAATTGATTAAAGTTGGAATTTAATCATGATACGTCTTCATTGACTATTGTAATTGGGTTATAATCAATTTTTTTCTAAACCTAGTGATCATAATTTAAATGATATAAGATTACAAGGAACATTACATAAAGAATTTCTCATATAAATAGTTTTATAATTTGATCTAATTATAGATTCCGATTCCATATTTACTTTGTGCTCACTATGAATAAATTAGATTGAAATTGAGATGGAGATGGAGATAAACATTAAGTAGTAACATTTCATTTTGTTGAAATTAACGTATAAATATAAGAACTCAACTTATTTATGACAATTATAAAAATTATCCTATTTTTCAGAGTTGAATATATGATTATTATTATTTTTTATAAAAGTCATAATTTGTACCACTAAATTATATATATATATATATATATATATATATATTTACAACCCTGGTTCAAAAAGGACCGGTAGGAAAGAACCAGGTGAAGAAAACCTCGGGTCTTGTTCATAAAACACCTAAAAACAAAGTCTCCAACAGTTATAAAATGAGGAGACAACCAAGAATACATTGTCGCTTTGAGATATAGAAAGTCCAACCCAAGAAATACATTGAGAACTAATCCCAACTTAAAAAAAATCATCCAAAGGATGAATTACAACAGTGTACATAGTGTTGCAATAAGTTTCACCAGAATGAACAAGATTCTTCATAAAAGGATAGAACTACTACTCTGAAGGGCTATTCGAACAATCATCCTCATCTGAAAAAAATCCAATTCATCCTTTTGAGGATGAAACAAGAGGAGATACATGACTTCAAAAATAACAAAAGAGTTAACCCTAATTTCCCATGGAAGTGAAGGAAAAACAACTCTTTAAATATGCATTTTGCTCAGTAGATAGCTTAAACAACCAAAGAGTGATATAAAAAATAAGAAGGAAATCCATCCTATATATAAACATCGGTTGTCCCTGCAGAAATAATTAAGACTTGATACCTAAATCTCATAAAATCGTTAACACTGCCCCAGGAAACCAAATTAAATCACTTAACACATTTCAAATGTCAAATAAAGAACAAAGAATCAAATATATGATTAGGTTGGCAACTATTGGCATACAAAATGAATAATAAAACTGCCTTCTACATATAATGATCAGATCTCATCAAACAGAAAGATTCTGACTCATAAATAACAATGCAAGTGAATAACATAATTGATCAGTACAGAAGATAATGCTTACTATTAAATCAAGGATTTCGCATGATCAGATTTCCAAATACACATGAAAAAGTGTACAAAGTAGAAATACAAAGTGCCACGCAAACTCTTGCACCTTCTCATAATAAATCCAAGCAAGAATTGTAATGAAAGCAACAGTGTCCAGATCAATAAAAAACAATAAAAACAGACTAGCCAACAAGGCCAAATAAGACCAAAACTCAAAAACATATTTATATAAACTCTGATAATTTTTAAACAACTTAAAATTCTTTCTGAATTTAAAATCCGTAACAAAGATTTTATATTTTGACTACTTAAAACACTTGAGAACAGTTCCCCTTTAACTTCTTAAAATAACTTATCAAAACAATTTCTTGTATCATTCCTCCTACTGTGATTTGTAATATCAATATAAGCACAGATGTATAGCTAATAATTTCTTTTTAAGTATTTCCTAAGAAAAGGTGAGAAAAACTCCCAATCCCCATTTCTCTTCTTATCATGATGACATATACTCATAAACCAAGACATCATAAGTATTTCCTTTTATGTTAAGCACCTACATTTCAATGACAGTTCGTCCAATTTGGCTTGAAATTCCTCAATTGCTGCATCATCATTCTCATCCAGCCATTCCTCAACAGTATTTAGTGCCCCACTGATATCTTTTGCAAAGCTTGTCTCCATCGTTCCCCTGTCCTCGATCTCTGTCACCCTACTTTTCATATTACAAATGTAACACTCCAAACTGTTTTTGGCCACAAGTTTCTTTGCCATTTCCTCATCCTCTTTTCTAAATTTGTCTGCGTCTTCCACCATTCTATCTATCTCCTCCTTGCTTAGTCTCTCACGCTCATTTGTAACAGTAATCTGATTTTTTTCCCCTGTTCCCACATCCTGGGCAGACACTGTGAGAATTCCCTCTGCATTCACATGAAATAAAACTCTTATACTTGGAACATTATACCGGGTAGGTGGAATCTCGTCAAGGTCAAATTCACCCAACAGATTGTTGTGTGCAACCAAAGTTCTCTCGCCTTCATAAGTTGAAAAATTTAAGCTTGTCTGGTTATCATACCTAGTGGTGATAGATGACTCTATCAGAGTAGGAATGGGAGCATTGCGGGGAACTATTACTTCCATAATACCATATTTAATTTCAATTCCAAGACTCAAAGGAGTTACATCCACCAAGACTATGTCCATGTTTTCTTTGTTCAGTGAATCTTCTTGCAAAGATGCACCATAAGCAACTGCCTCGTCTAGATTTACACTTTTATAGAGCCCCCTTCCCTCAAAAAATTGACCTACCAATTCCTGAACGTTGGGTATACGTGAAGAACCTCTTACCAATACAATCTCATTCACTTGGGCCCCGTTTGGTTGGGGAATTGGAATTGGATTCAAAATCGGGTTTTGAAATTCGGGTTTTGCATCTTCCATATATAGTTTGGACCGTTTGGTTGACCCAGAAGATGAATGAGTCAATCCATCTTCTGCGTTTGGTTGCCAAGTTTGAAACCAGAATTGGAACTGACAAATTCCAACTTTCGCGTTTGGTTCAACAATTTTGAAATGGAATTGAAATTAGACACTCCATCTTCTATGTTTGCTTCTGCATTTCGAATTGGAATTGGAATTTGACAAAGACTTTAAATTTTTTTTATTATTATTTAATAATGTTTAATTTAATGTGATTTATTTTGTCCATTTTTTAATTTTGAGTTGTTTTTAATTTTCAATTTTTTTTAATAGTTATTTTTTTTCACTTTTATTTTTTGAAATTTGATTATACTTTAAATTTATAAGGAATATCATATTACTTTTGATTATTAGTTATTATATGGATGTTGTAATACTTTAATATAAAAACTATCTTCAATCTTTTCTTCCAATTGGTGGAAACCTGCAAGGTTAGAAAATTCAAGAAAATGAAGATGAGAAAGACAGAGAAAATACCCCCCAAAATTAGCAAGTTAAAGTGCAACGTTGAAAAGCTATTTTTTTTTACCATTTGTTCAATATAAAATTACATTCAGGGCACACTCCATCAATATTTTGGATCACAATTTGATTTCCATGATCTAGATGAATGATATGGTAACAAACAATGTGATTGTAAAATTCTATGACATCGAGACTATATTCCAAATAAAATTAGGAATGCAGAATGGTATTGTAAGGATTGGTTGGAATTGAGACATACAAATGTTTGCATAAAACTATAAATAATCATTGCATTGCTCGATATTAAACAAGTCTTGTAATCCTCATCATATATATATATATATATATATATATATATATATATATATATATATATTTCTACTGAATGACCCAACAAAGTAGTGCGATTAGAGCACAAATAAAACATCGTAGAAACTTGACATCGGCTTTATTGGTAGCCTCCACTTTTTCCATAGTGGTCTCGAGCGCCTTGCAAGACTTGCACTCATCATCCACAATAGGTATATGTCTAGATGGTGTAGATGATGTAGACAGAGATGGGGCATCATCGGCCCACCGAAAGTAGTCACATCCACCGCCATCCCACAATATAAATCTTAAACATTAAATATAATATAATGAGTAATATTTTTTATTTGTAAACATTAAATATAGTGCTATTTACAACCTTTTTCTTATTTTTGCAAGTCCAAAATTTACGGTTCTGATTATTGTCTGTGTGTGACGTCCTCAACACGCAACGCACTCCATCACCACAGTCACACATAGGAACATTTATCATAGCCATCACCCCTGTATGAAACAGATTTTTGTTCATTAATACTGTTGAAGCAACCAAACTTAGTATGGGAGATAAATAGCAACATTCATATAACAATATGACTATTTTCTATTAGTACAAAACAAAAAAGTTTCAAATATGCTGATATTACGAATTTATACAATAAATACAATGAAACATCTATAGCATCATATAGAAGATGGGGAAGAACAATATCTATGAAATGAATGGTGGTGTGAAAAGACATCGTTAACTAAGAAAAACACAGGGAAATGCACGCTCTACGCCCTTATGCCCCATACTCGGTGAGAAACTGTCTCATATTCCACTCATTCTTCCCATTACTATCTGTATTGTTAGATGGTCAATCCTGCATATACAAACTAAACATGATAGAAAAAATAAAACTAGTTTATTTTTAAATGGAATACACCAAGGAGAACCATCATAAATATTGATTGTTTACAAACATGAACAGTAAACAATCATCAGATAGCTCATTTTTTATCAGCATATGTGGAGTCTCGCATGTTTGTGTACTTTAGATTTTCTTATCAGATAGTTCATTGTATTCGATTGTGTACAGAATTTTTGCATCAACGTTTCCGATCACACTCTATGATCGATCATCAGGATGAAAGACAACAAAATGATTGAAAGAGAGAAAAATGATTGAATTCCCTTTCAATCCTTTTGCTCTTTCATCCTGATGAAGGATCACAGAGTGTGATCAGAAATGTTGATGGAAAAAATATATACATAATCGAATCCAAAAGATATTTCAAACTTTTTTAATATCAACATATGTGTAGTCTCACACTATCATCATACGTGTAGTCTCAGAACTATCCATTTCTGTTTCTTTACCAAGAGACAAAAGCATGAACAATATAGTCATCTACCAAAACACATTTATATCACCATCTGTCTCAAGAACTAGAAATGGACAGTTCTGAGAGTACACCTTGACAATGCATTATATTAAGCATTCATCATGAGGCGCTCCTTGGTGTATTCCACTTAAATATGTTAAAAGCAAGAGCACTAACAAATTCAAGAAGACCCTATGCGTATTTTTAGACCCTGACGATATGTTCTGTTTGTGCTCATCATCTACATTGCTCTGGATGCTAAGTTCACTAGGGCCTATGGCCACCACTTCATGCTTCTTAACCACTTCAAACACAATATCATGGTCAGTTTTCCTTTCTACCTTCTCAACTCGCTTGATTTCACCATTCATAGCATGCTGAGGAAACCTAAGGAGGATCACGCCTCATACCAGAGGCTTATGGTGTTAGTTTATGAAGTTCTTAAGTCCAAGAAGGTGGAGAGACCTCTGGTTAAAAGGACACAGAAAGATGAGGAAGACACGGAAGGAGATGAGGAGGAAAGTATGTATGAAGAAGACACAGAGGATGAGGAAGAGGAGAAAAAAGGGTATAAAACCCCTAATAAGGGAATAAAAAAGGGGTCTTCTTCCTCGAAAAGCCTAAAAAAAACCCACATCAAAATCTCTGATACTAAGAAGGATACGGAGGATGAGAGCTCTGAGGACAGTGACAGAAAAAAGAAAAAGGGAAAAATTAACCCTAAGGCTAAGAAGATGACTCCAGTAGAGGAAACAAAGACTGAAAAGGAGACCGAGGATGAGGATAAGGGGACCAAACCCAAAACTGGGGTTAAGAAAAGAAAGAGGGGAGATATGAAAACCCACAAAGGCAAAAATCCCAGCAAGCAGAAAATCATGATTTCCTCGGATGTGGAGGAAGACAAGGAGAATGATGAGGGCAAGGATGATGCTAACCCTATTGAGAGCACGAGGAATAAAGAGCAGAAGGAGGAAGAAATGGTGAAGGAGGATTTTGGGAAGGGCCTTGAAAAAATAAGAACATTGGGAAGGAGGATACCCATTACAATGACGACACAAGTAATACTTTTGAACCTGAGGATTTAGACCATGGTAAAGTGTGCATTATAGATTTTGTTGGTTTAAATAGAAAAATGTTAGGTGATAATGTTGACCTGAAGAATCAAATTGAGGGTATGAGGGGGGAAATGAATATTTTAAAATGTGTTGGTATTGTGGAGAAATTTATCGCTGAGTGTCTGGGGGAAATGAAAAAGGCTATCAGAAATTTGGAAGCACAGGTTGATTTGGTGAACAAAGTCAGCAATCTGGAAAAGCAGCTCAAGGATTTTGAGGATAGAGCTACTGAAGATGACAGTGTGAGGTAGATTAAGAACCTGAAGGCCAAGGTGGACAAGCTGGAGGACACGGTTTGTAAGATTGGGGACCAATCTCTGAAGAGTCTCAAAGCTTATATAGGGCAAGGGCAAGAGCTTAATGGAGAAGCTGGAGTAGGATACTGGCGATAAGGATAGCCATTCTGTCAAGGATCTGGCTAGCCCGGGAACCTGCACTAGGGCTAGCACCAAAAAGACAAGCCCAAGGGAGGAAAAAGAGAAGGACAAAGGTGACCTCAAAAATACTATCAATCAGATGGAGGTTATGGTGATTCAGGCCTAGGAAATGGTTGATGGCATGTAGCTGTCTTTTCCTGGGCCCTCCCCTTTTTTGTGCTGTCCCTGTTTATTATGTTTATCTTTGGGACTGTTGCTAGCTAGTCTGTCTGCTGGCTTTTCTTGTTGGTTGTCTTTTTTTGGTGCCTCGGCACAGTTGTTGTTGTACTTTCTTTGATTATTTGTATAACTCTGTTTAAAGGTTTCCGGTCCTTGTAAAACCTATTTTTACTTAATCAGAACAAATGCAAGAAGAAAAAAGTTTCCACCCCTTGCAATATGACATTTCTTTCTCAATCAGGTTTCCCCCTTTGTGAAGATATAAGAGGAATGTGTAGTGTCAAGGCAGATTTTTCAAGCATATTAATGTTTTGTAGCAGTGTCAAGGCAGATTTGTCAAGAATAATGTTTTGTGTTCTACTCTAGTATTGGTTTTGTGAATTGGTAATATGGTTTCGTGAATTAGAAATGAGGAATATCACATATATGACTAAATTTCGTGCACCAGTGTGAGCATAAGAATACAGAGTGTGTACATATTATAATTCCAATACATGATTTTATAGGATACCTTGTTTGGATAACTGAAAAGTGAAAACCTTGATATTTAAGTTGAAAATTTTGGGCTTTGTTTACTGGATGAGAGATGGGTTCTTGTGAACCCGTATTCATAAAACTTGGGTCAATGATTTTGGTCCAAAAATTACACAGTTGAATCTTGATAGCAATATCTTAACTTTCTTTACTTGTTATTTTCCAAAATTCATAGAAAATAGATTTCAAATTCTCTAGAATGTATATGTTTTTGAGTATTAGAGAGTTGTATTGATGCTTGTAATGCAAAATTATTTACAATTTTGAGTGCAGTTTGCGTATCAATTTATTGAATATTAAACTACAGGTGGGAGAGGTGTGAATCATTAGTGATATATATTACAAATAGGTGTGAATTTGGTAGAAGATAATAATAAGCTACATTTATAAGACTGCATTAATACTTTGACAGCTTATTGAAATGCATTTAAGACAATCATAGATGAAAGCAGACAAAACATAATGAAGACATGCAACATTTAGGTTCTTCTTATTGGGTTCTAGTTGAGGTTATAGGCCTTTATAATGATACCATGCACATCGTTACAACATCATGCTTGAAATGAAATGAATACACTAGCAACATGTAGGTCCGATTTCTTTCATGGATCTCTCATGCACATCAACTATGCCATGTATCTCCATATTCTCGTGATTGTATTTTATTTTGTAGAAGAAGGTTGTTTCTATTGTTGTGAGTTTGAAAGTGGACTAAAATGACATGGATGAAAATTGGCAAAAGAAATGGTCTAAAATCCATCAAGGACAGGGCAACAAACAAAAGATCAATGAAAAAAATAGAGGCTAGTGAGAGAGTAAGTGACAGTCCTATAGCAGAGAGCCTTAAGTTTTGTATGCACAGTGTCTACAAGATTGAGGTGGGTGTTTGTTTGGCTTAAGTTAGTGGTCAGATGTCATAAAATAGATATGAATGACAGTGAGATGCATAGTTCCTTTGAAAGGACCATCAATGCAAGCTACAACCAAATGGAATTGGCGTTCAAACACCAAAGAATATGATTTCAGTCATAAAAGGGGACAATTATAAGAATGATAGATGTGAGAGTGATTAATGGAGAGGAGTACATAACAGTTCATAGCAATGAAAAGTCAAACCTTTACGGATGGATGATGCAAGGGCTTGGGAAGTTAAAACTCTAAAAAGGTATACAAGTTTGAGGTGTGTTTAAATGAAGTATCTAAACTTTTCATAGAAAAAATGGTCAGCTCTGGTTTCTTCCTGCACATCTAGAAGTGAATCTCAAGACAATCCATTTATACTGATTCACATACCTAGCTCCATGGGCCTATATCAAGGGCCAAGATCTTTGTCATACAGTCCAACATAGAATGTTGTTTGGATATGTTCAGATGTTGATGGTGCTGCATAGGAACTTTATGTTGTGCCAAGTGATAGTCTTGGTGGAGATGAAACAGACAATAATTGACAAAGAGAAAAACCCTAGATGAAAAATTTGTTGAGTTATGAGATTGATTTCCATCCTGCAAACATTGCAAAGAAGTGGCCAATTTATAAGGTAGAAATGTTCAGATGACAGTGTGAATAGAGATTAAAGAAGCATACAAAAAAAATCTTGGTGAAACTTAAGTAGTATAGTGCTGAAGAATAAGAGTCTATCTGAAGAATAAGAGTCTATCTAAAGGACATAGATAGAGCATTGCAACTTCATCATAATACAAGCAACATATCCAAAGAAATGGACAAGGTTGTATTTTTTATAGTGTAGCTCTTTGGAAAGAGAATTGATGGTTGTCAAAAGTTGACCAAGCAGATCCTGAGGTTTCTTTCTGAGTGTTGCTCGGTGTTGTAGGATTTAGATGTATCAAATGTTGTGTTACAAATAATGGAATTGTGTACTTGGAATTTGTAGCACATAATTATTTAGATGTTCTCTCTCTTTCTGGCTGTGTGTAAATAACAGACAAGTCTCTGCCTTTTATAAGAAAGTTGGGAGAAATATTGCAAGATCTTAACTTGGAATGTTGCACTAGGATCAGCACTAGGGCACTTATTTTACTTAGAGAAGAGTATCAAAGAATATACAAAAAGCATATCATTCAAATATGTTCAGCTGGGTAAAGAGGATAGTATTCTAAGTATGGAGAGAAGAGTGAAGCAAGTGAAAGGAGATGTTGAAAAAAAGAGTTAAGGATATCCCCTGTGAGGTACAGTGAACAACAATCCAATAGACAGTCAACAAGTGGAGAAGGTGGGTAGAAAACCATCTAGTTTGTATTTGGTGATAGAGAAGAATGCATGAAGAGAGTTAATAAGAAAGGATAGAGAAGAGAGAGAAAAACTTATTGAAATACATTTAAGACAATCATAGATAAAAGCAGACAAAACATAATGAAGACATGCAACATTTTGGCCAAACTTCTACCTGTGGGCTTGATATAGGATCCCTGTGCAATGAAATTTTGATGCCCATGACCAAACATACAAGTTCATTCTCATTCAATAATAACATATGTGGCAGTTACAATTGACAAAAAAGAATGATAAGACATGTTACCATAACAATCTTAATGTTCAGCATTACATGTGATCTATAAACATGTATGTAGAAGAGGTCTTGTCTCCAAGTTCTGCAAAATCCCTAAAACTTATAATTATCATCATTATGTACCATATCAATATTGTAAAAACTGATTGGAATATTGCAATGCAACAGTACCGTCACCTCGTGAAAAATGCAAAAGGGTAAGTTATAACAGATGAAAATGTTTCAAAGACCTCTGAAAAGTCTAAATACAAAAAATAAATTCTAGTTAATGTCATAGTTAAAACCTCACTAAATTTGTGAATGCTTTGGGTAGTGTGGATCATCACAATCCACCAAATGTGATTGCAATCCACTCCACTCTCTCCTCCTCATTCATTAGTAAGAACCCTTTGGCTCTTTCACGTTGAAGCACGAAGGTTTCATATACCTTCACAAAAACACCTCGACTCAATTCAGGGATGGACTTGAGAGCATTATACGTGCTAAGAAAAACAATATCCTCATCAGATTTATCCACTTTGTGGAGGTGAACATTTTCGAGGCTATATTTTAATTTCTTGACTGTTTCATAGATGACATCCAAGGAACTGGCCATACTTTCCTTTTTCCTCTTTCCTTGCCTTGATGATGATGATGTAGGAGTTCCTTTATTTGTAGTGGGCTGATTTGAATGATTAAGGTCTTCATCCAAATCAGTAGCACTACCAAGATTTATATTGAAACCAATGTCCTCTTCATCATGCACATCGAATGCATCTTCCATAGGATTCCCTTCCTCAGTCTCATGGGCAGTCGTAGTTGTATTACCTTCAGCAATGTCATTACCAACAATTACACTCAATTCATTGAAGTATTGGAAGGGTTGCCTCTTATACACTTTGGCATTTTTGAACTCTCTCCTCTGCATGTTGGCATAAATAAATGGATTAGGTTTTGTGTATCAATATTAAATTTATAAGAAGGCAATAATATTTCAATCAAGACATTAGAAAGACCACCCTACCTTCAAAAGCTCATCCCACAAACTCTCCTCAGCATCCATGCATTGAGTTGCCTCATTCCAACCGAAATTGCTTGTATTTCTCAACTCTCTCATCACTCTATATGCAAGCTTCCATGTTTTCAGCTTGTTTTTAAAATTGTCCTTTGTTAGAGTGAGGTGCATGTCCGGGTTGAACCGCCTCTCAATGGAAGTCCACACTTCTTTTTTGAATCCCCCTCTCCTTTTCTTCCGAGTTGGACTTGCTCAATGAGAAATTCTAAAAACTTGTGTTCCATCTCTTTGGTCCATTGTACCTTCTTTGAGGAAGAATATAAGTGGCTCACGTTACCAGTTTCTTCCATGCTCATCATGAGTTCTGTGTATGCCATGGTTTAGATCAACTATTCACAATGTACAAAGGCTTGTTAATGGTGTAAGCATATTGTTGTTAATGGTTT
>MU227035.1:2947643-2958893 GCA_018584345.1 Thuja plicata
TCTTAATTAATAATGTGCAACCTAGTATTTACCTTTTAGGGTTTCGTTCACCTTTATAAGGTCAAACTTTGTAATTGTCTTTCATTAATTCAGATTATAATTTCGCTCTCATTTTCTGAGCAACTTCTGAGTTCTTCAGCTTTTTCGTCTTTGTGCTTCTACTTTGTATCAGGTTCTTGCATGCAGGTGTATTCGGGGTCTATGGATTTGCATGTTTGCAAAATCCTACAATTGATTCTAAAATTATACTATGTCAGGTCATAATTATTAAGAATACATGATCCATGAAACCATGGCCATAGAGATGATGTAAGATTGTAAAACACAAGGTAAAAAACCAAAGCAAATTTGAGTGTGGAGACTATCCATTGTCATGCATTTAAGATCTCAGTGAGTGACAAGTCAGTTGAATTAGAATAGATAATACTCAAACAAGATAAATGAGGTCCATATGAAATTGTAGAAGAAATGCTCCATATGGTGCCTGGAAATTACTTTCCATACTTTAACTGAAAATTATAAATAGTACAAGTGTTGAAGATTTATCTTGAACTGATAGCAATATTCTACTTTTTAAATACAGTTGATCAAGAATAAAAAATAAATTTTTAATGGAAAAGAATCAGAATAAGTATTTACGGATTTTTCTTTTCAGATAAGCTGTCTCAGGAAAAAAGATAGGAAAGCTTTTTTGGTTTAAATTAATAGAGATCATTAAGTTTTTTAATGTTTAGTTAAAAGTGTTGTGTTTATAGAAAGTCATTGTTCAGTGAATTATGCATCTTGGACTAAGTATGCACAACTGAAAGACAATTGTAGGAAGATAGTATGCAATGCATCGTATAGAGGTTGTAATATCAAGTACACAATCTCCTTTTTGATATAACTACAATTGATTTTTCCCACCTTAACTATTATAAATGCAATAAAGGGCTCATCCTACACATGTCAATTTATTTTGTGAAACCTCATTTTATTTTTTGTAGTAGGCCGCATTGATGGAATTTTAGTGGTCCAATGGTTGACCTTAGTATCAAACACGACACAACGTCCACCCCTAATTACTAGACCAACCTACTTTGATAATTCTATCAACACCTAGTGAGGATATTGCAGATGGATGAAGTATAACTATGTCTGGTTCTGACGATATCCTACCATAATAAAAAAATACAATTACTTGGTCAACCAAATTGGGCATAGATGTCACCTTTGGAGCCAACCTAGAGAGATAAATTGGCACTACTTGCTAGAATAGGTTATTTTATAGCTAAATTTGGATGTGTGCTAGAGGTTGTAACAACTTGAGTCATGAAGGATCTTGATAAGCTCATCATTCATTGTGTTTCTTTGAAAAAATAGGATTTTACATTGCACAGGTATACCTGCAAATTGTCTTAACGAAATCCTTTTTAAATTAATTTTTGCATCTATAGATTTTGAGCAATTTCCATTTAAAAAAAAATCATATTGGCATCTGCAGGTTTTTCCAATCTTTAGAGTCTATCTGGTAGAGTTCTAAGTATTTATATAAAATTCATATCACAAAAAGTTATTAGCATCTAATTATCACTAGAAACTAGAAAGTTGTCTTTATAGGTAGGAAAATCTATTAGCATCATAATCAGTAAAAAGTGGTCTTTATAGGCCAAAACAATTATTAGTATCATAATCAGTAAAACCTTTTTTAGTATCTTAATCAACATAGATTTTAATTTCTATAATGTCAGTAGTTAGCATGAGTTTACTAAAGTTCATAGATGTATCATAAAGTGATTTCATAATAGTTCGAAACACAAAATTTTGGTTCATCCTATTATACAACCCCTGTTATAACTAGATACCTCTAACTACAAGCAGAGGAAGTAAACAGTGATAACTCCAATTAAGCCTGTAAAACTCAATCCAAATAGTACTCCAGTGGTATAGATGCCTCCTGCCATAATCTGTGGAATAGTGAGATGCTCCCCCTCACTTATGGATTTCATAGGCTAAACATTGGGATTATCCATATTAGCTTTGTGAATATATTGTGG
Organism: Thuja plicata; assembly: GCA_018584345.1. Classification (NCBI taxonomy): domain Eukaryota; kingdom Viridiplantae; phylum Streptophyta; class Pinopsida; order Cupressales; family Cupressaceae; genus Thuja; species Thuja plicata. The sequence continues at coordinate 2,949,680 of MU227035.1, forward strand.
ATTCCTGTGAAGACTAGAGTGGTGCCCATATTAAGGCCATTAATATGACTGTTCAAAAAATGTGTCAAGGTCGCCCAATGACCCACTCACCTCAGACCTTTGTTTTTTTCTTTTTGGCTAAATAAGGGGCCAATCCTATTAGTTTGTATTATTAATAATAATATATAGTAGGCTACATAACATTTCTAAACCACATTCTAGAGATGACTGTCTAAGAAAAGACAACTTAATACAATTTTGGATGGGCTCTGTAATGAATTGCTTGGTCAGGTTGTTACATTGTTCGGTAAACTTTTTAAAATGGGTTTTTTCTCTGATACAGTGTCCTATAATACACTGCATATTCATTTTTGTAGCCTTAGAATGGTTTATCAAGCTGTGATGTGGTTGGGTAAACTTTTGAAAATATTTTTTATTCCCAATGTTGTTGCATATGAGATATTGGACAATGTTCATTTTGGTGGGAAAAGGTCTTCCAATATTCCAAAAAATGTTACAAGGGAAGGATATATTTTGCATTTTGTAATGTAGATAATGATTAATAGGTCAGACATGCAAGAAGGCACTCAGATGCCATTTGTAAGTCTTAATGAGAATCCAGACAGTGTAATTAGCTTTACTTATATTTATTCTAAGTTTGCTTAAGATAAAGATGATCAAATTCTCTAAGCCTGAGGGACATCAAGGTGTTTGAGAGAGTGACGATAAGGATGCTCTAACTTGTAATAGGTTGATGGTAAGCTCTAGAGGTGGTCCCTTTTGCAAAGGAAATTCAGAGGTAGATGAATTATTCAATAGGTGATCGACTATAAATTGCAAACATTAGAGCCCCATGAAAGAGTTAAAATTAATGATCAAACTTTATTTTTTCTTATAGATTCAAGATACAAATATCATCTTGAAGAGATGATGAAGCATAGCACCAAAATTATGGGTAAGTCATCCGATTCTGTTGTTGGTCAAAATTTATTCTATTCTTGGATGTTTGGAGCTTTGATGGTAAAAGTGACTTTAATATACACAACAAACGAAAAATAAGTTGAGTTTATAAATCTTGTCTTATGATGACTACATTAAGCACTAATCTTTGCAGGTTCTCTCTACAAAGAAACTCCTCAATAATGAAATTAATCTAAAGGATCTTTATTTTATGAAGTTTTGAAAGTGATTTTTGATGCTACTTCCAATACATAATGAATTATCTAGTATAAAACCAAATTTCCTGCAACTTTGTCAGCATCACTGTAGCCTGGGAACAAAGTATGGACATCCTTCAATCATAAAAGAAAGGAGTTTTTCCAAATGTTGTAATTGAAAATACCTGGAAGAGGTGTGCAAAATATAGTAGCATAGACAGCTCAGACAAATTGCTCAGAAATTTTTTTTACATAATGCCTCAAAGAGATGTCATCCATGGAATGCAATGATTGCAGCTAAGCACAAATTGGGTATATTGAAAAGGCTTTAGAAACTCTTAAGATTTTGCCTTTGTCTATGTAAAGCCAACACCTCAACTTTGTCAGCCAATGGAGTTCGAACAGGGCTTGGAATCCATTGATATATATGGGATACAGATTGTAGGCAAGACTCATAAATTTAATAATACCAGCTAAATGAATTATGGTTTCAGTCAAATGAAAATGGATGCATAGAGAGGTGATGTTACAGAAAATGGATCCATTTTTTGTAACATCACCTCTCTATGCACCCATTTTCTGTAACATCACCTCTCTATAACCAATTAAAATTGAAACTTTAAAAAAACCAAGAGATCAAAAATACAATATATTGAAACCAAGAGATCAAAAAACTTATTCAAAAACTTATGGAAGCCCATTCAAAATGGAAAAAATATGACCGTTAGAAAAACTAATCGTTAAAATTCAAAACACCAAACAAAAGAAGCAAAAAAAAGAACCAAACAGAGGCTTTTGTTGCCATTTGGCTGAAAGAGTCCAGGCTTGACAGGACTAGAAAAGAAGTCACACAACTCTGTTGTTTCTATTTCCTCTTCCATGATACTATTTTGACTCTATTATTCAATGCTGCAACAAGAAATCCCAAGGATTCTTGTAAAAGGGCCTGGATCCCTTCCATGGTGTCCCTTGTTTCCTCTATGGTTATCATATGGGCTGTGAGATACAAGATTGATGTGGAGACCCAGATTGAGAGGCTGCTCAAGAGGGAGAAGGATGATGTTAAACTGATGGCTAAGTGCATTCAGGAATTAAAGAGGAAGGGGACTAGTTTTGATCTGCTCAAAGAGGTGGACACCATGAGGAGGGCTAAAATTCTCAGGGTGGAGCCCAAGGCTATGATGAAGTGGTCTGGAAGAGACTTGCTTACCATTTTTTCATTTCTATGTCTTGCTTGGTCTTGGCCTTTACCAAGGTGGTGCTCTATTATTGACCCTTAGGGTTTCATTTCACAGGTATGATTTCATGTAACCGCTAAATGAAATCCAATAGAAAAAAAAGAAGTTACTGTTTTGAGGTGGGCATTATTGTGTCTTTTTCTTTCTGGGTATGATTATTTGAAATTACCCCAAAAAGAGAGAGACAAACTGCCCCCTCTATATTTTATTGTATTTTTCCCTGAATCTTCACAAACTTGAAGATTTATAATTGTTTGGACATAAAGATGGCAACATATCTATTTTATTCAGCCGATCTACATTCAGGGAGAAGTTCAAATATTCATTTGAACTTGAAGCATTTTCAAGCCACGATCTATATTTAGGCTAGGCTTCAGATATGAAATGAATAATAATTATTGACTATGAATCAAATGTATAAGTTGTATTTCCATAAATGTTGAATGCAAATCAATTATTCTGTAATTTTGAATCTTCCCCTATTTCATCCAGTCAAGTTTTCTGAGCTGTGCCGCAATTAGTATTAATAGTTGAGATTTCAAATGTAGTTAATTTATTTCATGACATGATAGATGCGTAGACCTAAGATTTGAGAATCTTGGTAATAAAAATCAGATTTTGAGAAGGTGGGTACGGGGGAAATAGAGAGAAGGGGCCACAAACACGGTGTTGTTTTTTTCCATCCATTCATAGTCAGAGAGTCACTTTTGTAGAAATTTACACGAAACCACAAAACTATGAATGTATTTGGAATGTTGTAGGCCATTATTAAAAGCAGGGCTGTGTTGTGATCTTTCTAACTATTGATTCCATTTGAACATGATGATGGCTGCATAGAGCGGTGATGTTACAGAAAATGTAAACAATGAATAATGTAGAGCAGAGAGGTAGTGTTATGCAACAATGTAAACAATGAATAATGCATGAACAATAAAAAATGACATCAATGCACTAAACTCATGCTTTTTGGCTGGAAACCCTACCTATTTCTCTTTTGAGAACCTTGATTCACCGAATCTCTTTTGAGAGGAGATTACAACAAAGAAGAGCCGTCCTCTGCGTTCTGCTTCCAAAAAATACCCTTCGCTAAGCCCTAATTCAGGTGTGTGTTTTTCAGGATGGAAAGTTAACCAGAACAATTGTTGCCTGCACCAAGACGCCCTCGACTATAGAAAAAAAGGTGCCCATTTAAGCTACGTTTGAGCTGCGTTCGATGAAGTGATAACCTACCGAAACAAGGGATGCTCAAAAGGAGGGATGCTTGGAAGGAGGGATGCTTGAACAATTCATGGCCCTAAACCCTATTTGCAAACCCAAAAATACAAATGGGAAGACTTCAGACCCGATGATTTATTAAAATGGAGTTTAAAAAACTTAAAACTAGGTTTAGATTTCGAATTCCACCTTTTCGGTGGGAAGATTGTGCCTCCCATTTTTGGGTCAAAATCGGGTTTCATCATCCAAAAATGGGTTTTGCATCGTAGCAACCAAATGAAAAATTAGCCTCAAAACTAGAATATATGCCGCCAATTCCCACTGTATTCTCACAACCAAACGGGGCCTTGGTGTTTGCTCATCTTGGAGTCTTCCATGCATTGTTTCACTAATTGCATGCATTTGTCAGTGTTGAGCTCCTCAAACTTGGCCCTCCTGATCTTTGTGTGGAAATATTACCCTTCATACATGCTATCTATGTCAATTATAGTCTCTACTACCGATGACAAACTTCTTTTTTCCCTCTCGCACTCTGAATGTACAAGTCTCCGAAGAGCTGTGGGACTTGCTCTCTTATCCATTTTATATTTTTTTTTGAACAACTGAGCACAATAATTGAGCATCCTATTGTCAAAATCTTCCCCTCCCAAATTCATGTCCCCTCCAACAACTTTTACTTCAACCTTACCTCTTTCAACCGCAACAATAGATACCTTGAAGGTACCTCCTCCAAGGTCAAAAACTAGAATGTTTCTTGTTCCTTCCTCCAATGAATCAAAGCCATAAGTTATTGCTACAGCTGTGGGTTCATTGATGATCTGCATGAAATTAAGCCCTGCAATCATACTGACATCTTTAGTTGTTCACTTCTGTGAATCATTAAAATAAGCAGGCACGGTAATGACAACATTATTTACATCACACTAGAGGTATTGTTTGGCTATTATCTTCATTTTTAGCAGCACCATGGATGAGATTTCCTCAATCGCAAATAGCCTTTTCTCACCTTTATAAACCAATTCAACTATAGGCTTTCCATTCTTACCAGGAATGATAGTGAATGGCCACAACTATTTGTCAGACTACACAGAGGGATCACTATATCTTCTTGCAATGAGTCTCTTGACATCAAACACGGTATTGGTAGGATTAGTTTCTCCGTTTTGTAAGATATTTCAGTTATAGAACTTCTCCATATCTTGCTATGTGTTTGTCTAGAGAATTTATAGCCAAGATAGGAGGATATTTATCTTCAGATTGGTTCCATATGTTGTTTAGGATCATATATGGCACAAGAATCACTATCTAAGGCTAAGCTAATTTCAAAAAACTGTGTTGAACCTTATGCACGTAGTCCAAATTTAACCAATCAAAATTAAAGGGAGAGAGAAATTCATATAACACAACATCTAATATGGTCAGATAATTGCATAGGAAATTGATGATCTGCATGACATTAAGCATTACAATCTTACCAACATCTTTAGTTGCTAGCTTCTACGAATCATTAAAATAAGTAGGCACGGTAATGACAACACTCTTTACATCATACTAGAGGTATTTCTTGGCTATTATCTTCATTTTTAGCAGCACCATGGATGAGATTTCCTCAGTCACAAATAACCTTTTCTCATCTTTATAAAACAATTAAACTATAGGCTTTTCATTGTTACTAGGAATGATAGTGAATGGGCACAATTGTTTGTCAGACTGCATAGAGGGGACACTATATCTTCTTGCAATGAGTCTCTTGACATCAAACACGGTATTGGTAGGATTAGTTGAAATTTGGAACTTGGAAGCATATCCAACAAGTCTTTCATCAGGGGTGAAAGCAACCATGGAGGGAGTGACTCTGTTACCCTGATCATTGGGGCTAATTTCAACTCTGTCATGCTGCCACATTCCCACATAGCTGTAAGTTGTCCTGAGATCAATGCCAATAGCCTTATATTTTCCCGCTCTATCCATGATAGATTCAACATACATGTAAGAAGACTACTTAGAAAATAATTCAGATTTTGACTCATGCACGAAAATGCTGTTATTTAGTCCAAAATGTTGTTTCTAATAACATACTGCAACTGTCACCATGTGGGATGCTTCATCTATGACAGTGCAAAGCGATTTGTTTTATCAAGCATTGAGGAGTTTCAACCAGTCAAATAATTTTTCAGCAAAAGTATAGCATTTTCAATAAGTTTATGTCAGCTAAAGAGGAAGAAAAGACAAGAAAAATAAGTAAGCCACCTCATTTTTACATCTCTGATCATTGGTAATCACCTTTTTCATAATCGTATTATTTTTATTTTAGGGTTAGTAGTTTCTGTCATGCCATTTTTTTTTGGCTAATTTGCTTAGTATGGGGTATGAACGAGTTTTTAAAGGAATTGTAAAATTGGATGGTACTGTGCTAGCTAAATGTGGGCCTCTGATTTAGCAGTACACTTCAACATGGTCATTGCTCTTCAATCACATACAGAAATGAATATAGATTAATTCATCCTCCATGTGTGAATGAATTGACCTGTTGCCTTCTAGAAGGAAGGAGTATGAGCTTACTCTTAGATCATTGCAAGCTCAGTGACTACACACTAACCTAAATGAAGGATTTAAAAAGCTATATGCTGAGAGTAAACTATTGATTAATCTAAATGCAAATGCAAATGCAGATTTGCTGTTAATCCAAGCTAGTTATGATTCAGTTTTAGAGCACCAAATTGAAATGTTTAATATTCAGTTTTAAACCCAAATTGAAAGTGTGCTCTAAATTAGATTGATTTGCTTGAAAGTAATAAACAACAAATATTAAATAAAAGCTAAAAATGCAAGAAAGCTAAGATGAAAATGCAGCATAATAACATTAGATGAAAAGTTAGGGATCCTTTGTGAAGGAAAATAGTTTCTCTTTTATAGAAATCTCTCTCAAATTGACGGTCGAGATTGAACAAAAAGAGTGGCTCAGATTCAATTGAAGAAGCACAATCCATGTGCAAGTGATTCGATTGGTTGAGAGAGTTAGTTGACTGAACCGACTGATCAGTTATTTTGGAAACTTCCAAAATCAGTTTACAATTAACTGAAATGTTTCCAAAATGATAAATAGATGAGAATCAGTTAATTGAGTGGAACTGGATTGTTTCCATTTTGATAAATCAGTTAACTGGATTTGATGATGTCATATGCATTTTTAATAAATTAATTCATTTTGAATGCACATTTATGTTTTTATAATTAATTTAATTCCTTTTTGATTTAATTGACATTTTTATATTTTTTATTTAATTAATATGTCATAATATCAATTAAATAACTAACATAACTTTTATTTGCCAATGTAATGTGATTTTAGGAATTAATTAATTAATCAAGTAAGGTGATCGATTATGACCTAGGGTTTAGGTCAGATAAGTTCGAATGTGATGAATTGCCTGTTTGATTTAGGACTTAGGTTTAATCAAGATTAGGGTTTCTTGATTAATTGCTAAGATTGGGGGTCTAGGGTTTATGTGACCATTTTTAGGTGATTACAGGTACTGGGGTTAATATAGTAGGAGTCATTAGAGATCTCAAAATAACCTTGCATGCATACCCAAGTTTCTATGTTTTGTAAGATATTTCAGTTATAGAACTGCTCCATATTTTGCTATGTGTTTGTCTAGAGAATTTAGAGTCAAGATAGGAGGATATTTATCTCCAGATTGGATCCATATGTTGTTTAAAGGATCAGATATGGCACAAGAATCACTATCAAGGCTAAGATAATTTCAAAAAACTATGTCAAACCTTATGCACGTAGTCCAAATCCAACAAATCAAAATTTAAGGGAGAGAGAAATTCATATAACACAACATCTAATATAGTTAGAAAATTGCACAGGGTAATTCAAGAATGCTAGAATGTTTTATTGGTTGAGTAGGAAACGTAAGAAAATTAATGTCGAACATATTTGGAGTTTTTTTGAGGCTAGACATGGTAAAGGAGAACACGATGCTGTCAGTGCATGTGTTAAGAGAGCCCTATGTAGAGAGCAACTCAAATTTGATGAAAAGGCAAAATTTAAAGATGCACGTGCAATTGTTGAGTGGTGTAAAACAAGTTTGTCTACAGGATCAAGTCAGAACTCTACACATTAAAGATTCACATGCAATTGTGCTAAATGGAATTAATTTATGAGTTTTAATTCTAACACTTGGACTATATGGACTAGGGAGCTTGTATGTTTTTCTCAATTTTGTGTTGCAGGTGAATGGGAAGAATGCGAGAATATGGAATGGGTGGAAGAATGGAAATGGAAATCCTTAACACTTAGTGAGCTACAAGATCAATATGATATAAGAAATGAAGACCTAAATAATGAATTTGCATCAGAAGATTATGATCATGTTTCAGACCTCACACAACCTGGTAATTTAATTTAATTTCTTGTAAAACTTTAAACTATATTATTAATGTATGTCATATTATTTATGATTGTATTTGAAATAAACATCTAAGAATTTTTATTTTCATGTACTTAATTTTGTTTTCCAGGACATGTGTATGTTGTTGTTGCACCTGAGGATAATGAAGAGCAGACTGATTATTTTCTAGCTTGATGTGTAGGGCCTAAGAAAAAGTTGATATGTCATGAAGTAGATGATGATGGTTTTCAGTATCCAATTGGGTATGTTGTGGTTGTTGATACATGGCTATGCAAATACCTAATAAGAAGGAATGGTTTGCCAGCTTTTGAAGAATACCAATCAGAAAAGAAGATTATACATTATTCCCATTTGGTAGTGGTAACAAATATCAAATTGGAAAGATACAAAGGGAGACCTGATAATAAAATATTATGGACACTTTCAATGGAAGAGCATGAGGCAATCATAGATGCATTGCAGAAAAGAGAGGATGTTGACGGGACATTAGGTTTAATCAAATTTTTAGATGTAAGTTTTTGTTAATTATTTTATTTTTATATGTAGACATATATTATTTCAAGTCTCATATGTAGAGCTAATTACTTTGGATTTTAGGTGTCAAGTATAACTGGACAACATAGATGTTAGACAACTTGTGCATTTTACAACTTTTGGCTAATTAAAGTTGTAATACTAGGTGAGTGCAATTCATTTATTTAACTTTTGGATCCTATAAATGAATTTTATATTTAAATACATATTTTTGAACATAATTTCAACATTCATTTTTATGATGCAAGACCTCTAGAAGAATATAGACATGAACTATTTATGCAGTTCAATGCACACTTGTATTCTTCCAATTTTGGTTTTATAAAACACATGAGGTCACTTTTATTCATGTCCAATTTTGTTTTAAATATAAGTTGAATGTATAGTTTTATATTGTCCTATACATTCACTAATGGATAATGATATATAGTTATTTGAACATCCATATTTCATAGTTCAAATTGATCTTGAAGTCAATATTAGTTACATCTATGTATTGTTGTATGCCAATTATATTTAATAAGTTATTTGATTAATGATATTTTCAAAATCAATTTCTCTTATCAATTACAATTGATATTTAATTAAATCTTTACAATTGAATACTATTAATGATAAAATTACTATTGATATTTAATTATAATTGATATTTAGAAAAACTCATATA
>MU227035.1:2965115-2993231 GCA_018584345.1 Thuja plicata
GGTCTGGGTTCATCTTCAATCATAGGTGCATATTCATAGTACCTCTCTTGAACCATAAAATTTTCATCAATCTTAACATGTGTGCTTTCAATTATCTTCTTTAATCTCAAATTGAAACATCTATATGTTTTTCTTTAAGTAGAATAACCAAGGAAAATACCTTCATCACTTCTGGCATCAAAATTACCAACACCATCATCTCTCTTGATGTAGCACTTGCTGCCAAAGATTCTAAAATACTTTACTGTAGGTATATTACCAAACCAAAGTTCATAAGGTGTCTTATCTGCACCTGGCCTCAATTGAGTTCTGTTGATAGTATATACTGCTATGTTCACTGCATCTCTCCAGTAGGTGTGTGCAACTTTTCCTTCAATCATCATAGTGCACGCTGTATCAAGTATAATCATGTTTCTCCTTTCTACTATCCCATTTTTCTGAGGGGTTCTAGGTGCACTAAACTTTCTTTTAATTCCGTGTTCTTGACAATAGTCATAAAACTGATCAGAGGTGAACTCTCCTCCTCTATCTGATCTCAGAAATTTTAGTTTTAATCTGGATTCATTCTCAACCTTAGCTTTGAATATTTTGAACTTTTCAAAAGCTTCAAATTTATCCCTTAAGAACGCAACCCACATCATCCTAGAAAAATCATCAAGAAACAAAATGCAACACCTTTCTCCATAGTATGATCTTGTTTGGGTAGGACCACACAAATTTGTATGCACTAAGTCCAATTTGTTTTCAGCTGATTTCTGCATGCTTCTGAAGGAAATCCTTACATGCTCACCCATAACACATTCCCTGCATATTGTGTCAACTGGTCTTGCAATACTTGGTAGGTCTCTAACTTCCTTGACATTACTGATCTTTACTATATTATCAAAATTGATATGACATAGTCTCTTGTGCCATAGCCAACTGTCATCCACTTTTGCAACAAAACAACTAACATCTGAATTGAGCTGAAAAACATTACCTTTTGTTTTGGAGCCTGATGTAATCATGTCTCCATCCTTGTTGTTAATGATGCACTTGTTGTCTTTGAACTCCAAATTATAACCCTTGTCAAGTAGCTGTCCAACACTTAGCAAGTTATGATGTAATCCATCAACATATGGAACATCATCTGTCTTGTTCTTTCCATCCAAAGTGATAGAACCTCTACCTATGATAGGTTTAGGAGTGTTATCTCCAATTCTAACCATACCACCTTTGTATTTGTCTAAATGAACAAATCTGTCTTTGTCACCTGTCATATGATGAGAGCATCCATTGTCAATGATCCAATCAATTCTGATGTCTGCTTTGGAAATTAAGGCTAACTCTTGTTCTTCCTTTTCATCTTCAATGTCCATTTCCTCAAGCAACCTTTCCATGTCTGTAAGGGAAATGAATCAAATTTTATCTTCTCTTGAATCTTCATCAGTTACACCTTCTTCAGCATGATAACATTCCTTCTTATATTTGGGTTTGTAATAAGATCTAAAATTCTTGACTCTTGTGGGACACTTAGATGAAAAGTGACCAATCTTGTTACATGGAAAACATTTGAATGGAAGCTATCCTTCATATTTTCCTTTACCTTTCTTTTCTCTTCTAGCAATCATAGCAATGATTTGTTGTAGTTCTTCATCAACTTCTTCTTTCTCATTATGACTGGAGATGTGTAAGGATTTCTTACCATGGGCTGAGGCTTTGAAAGCTGTTTCACTTTTAGGTTCAGTCTTCAATCTTGATATCTCAAATGCAGAGATTTTGCTGATCAAAGTCTCTCTCTTGAAGTCTTGTGAGAATTGCATGGTTTCCTCTAAAATACTTATCTTGTTTTCATAGTCTGATGTTAGAGTGGTTAGCAACTTGTCCATTATATCTTCTTCTGATATTTCTCCACCATTATTTCTGATTCAGAGATTGCTTCATTGATCCTTTGATTGTAAGCTCTAATGTTCTCTTCAGGTAACATCTCAAGATTGTTGTATTTCTTTTTCCATGTCTTCCTGCATGCATTCTTTGCTTGAATATCTCCTTCAAACATATCTTCTAAATACTTCCATATGGTATATGCTTTGTCAATTTTCTTGATCTCAGAAAATTCACTATCAGATAAGGCACTGATTAGGGCTTCTTTAGCAATTGCAATATTGGTAAATGTATCCTTTTGTCTATTAGTAGCATCATCCTTTGCAAGGTCTTTCAAAGATGGAATTACAACTTCTTGTGTAGCAATTTCAAAGATCTCAAAGCCAACACATTTCAGATGTGTTATCATTTTTTTTCCAATCAAGATAATTTTCTCCATCAACTTAGGGCTTTCTTTTTTGAAGTAAGACATCTGATCTACCTTAATTTGTTAGGCTTCTTCTTCAAGGGACTTGGCTCTAATAACAATTGTTAGAATAGTCCCAAAGGATAACTGAGAGGGGGCGGGGTGAATCAGTTATCAATAACTTTAATTCTTTTCTTCACTCACTTCAGAATACAACAAAGTAAATGCTTAATCATATAACTCAGTACACAACACACAATTTGATTACGGGGAAACCAAATGGTAAAAACCCTGGTGGGAATTAGCACCCACAATGAACTATACTTGTTTATAGTAATCCTTGTTAGAAGATATTTCAACCCTGTTAGGAGTTGTACTTTACAATGAAATAAGTATAGTGACCTGGTTAAGGGTCGGACCCTGTTAGGAGTCTTTTATAGATAACCCTGTTAGGGGTGGTGGACTCACTGTCCAAATTCTCACTGCTTGATGGTGAAGGCTACAACCTTCTATATAATAGATATGCACTATATATGATGATGAACTATGGAGTAGACCTCCTGTCTTGATCAGTTCCAGTGTATTACAATCTTTCACTTCTTCTTCACATAGACTCTTGATGAATGAACCAACTCTGATAATCTGCTATGTACATCTTTCTTCTCTTTTTGTATCATTCACACATAGCATATCACAATTGACTTGCTATAAGTATCTTTCTAAAAGTATGAGATCATGGGACTTGTAAGACAACTCTTCATAAGATCCTTGTCATCTCTACTAAGCACGCAAGCATTATTACAACCGCGCAAGTATAAAGTGAATAGACGCGACGCTTCACTAAGTCGGCCTCACCAAATTAACTCTAACTTTGCAATATTCTTGAAACAAGTTTGGCACCTTTAGATGAATATCATAAACTCATAACTAATCATGAATATACACATGCATATCCTGAAGATAGGTGCAACTCAAGAAACACGTTACATACGTCAGCTCTGAATAGATACTCTTCCAGAACTGTAACTGCCAATAACAAAATTACACAACTTGAATAAAACATCATATCTGGATCTATGTGTATGAACATAACATAATAAACATATCAACAAAATTTATCTAACCATGTAAGTCTTCATGTCATCATTCTGATAAGTACATATAGAATTAGTACCGTGTATTATATGTTGTCATCAATGACAAACATACAATGAATCAACTGCTCAGAATCAAATCTCCAACATTAATTGGTCCCAAATTAGGTCTTAATAGGTCCTATTTGTTCTAATTGGTCTTAATAGGTCATATTACGACTGAAGGGTCCTATTGGGTCTTATTAGTATGTGTTAGGTGTTATTATATCTTATTAGTAGGTATTAGGTCTTATTATGCTTTATTAATAATGTTAGGTCAGATAATAGGTCTTAAGGATGGACTATTACATCTTATTACTTCCTATTAGGTCTTAATTGGTCCTAAATTAGGTCTTAATAGGTTCTATTGGTCCTAATTGGTCTTAATAGGTCATATTAGGTTTGTAGGGTCCTATTAGGTCTTATTAGTAGGTATTAGGTCTTATTATGTCTTAAATTAATAATGTTAGGTCAAGTAATAGGGCCTAAAGGTCCTATTATGTATTATTAGGTCTTAAGGGTGGACTATTACATCTAATTAGGTGGAATATTAGGTCTTACTTGGTCCTAATTGATCTTAATAAGTCCTATTAGGTCTTAAGGGTTCTATTAGGTCTTATTAACTTATATATTAGGTCTTAGTAGGTCCTATTAGGTATTATTGGTCCTATTAGGTCTTAATCTAGGTCTTATATGTCCTATTAGGTCTTATTGGTCCTATTAGGTCTTAAGTGGTGTTATTGGGTCTTAAGGGTCCTATTAGTTCCTATTGGGTCTTAATTAGTCCTAATCGGTCTTATTAGTCACATGTTGGGTCTTAATTGGTTCTATTAGGTCTTAATAGGTCCCATTGGTCCTAATTGGTCTTAATAGGTCCTATTAGTTCTTAAGGGTCATATTAGGTCTTATTAGTAGGTATTAGGTCTTATGTGTGTGTGTGTGTGTGTGTGTGTGTGTGTGTGTGTGAGAGAGAGAGAGAGAGAGAGAGAGAGAGAGTTTATTATTTATTTTCTAGACCTAGGGTTTACAATTGTTTTTGAGTTGTGTCTAGGTTTACATTTCTATTTTCTACCTAGGGTTTCTTGTTTTATTTGTATTTAAGTTTAGGTTTTAGTTTTCTACCTATGGTTTTAAGTTTTGAAAGTTTTATTATTTTCTACAATAATTTACAAAGTAAAATAAAACTACACAACAATTTATTTTAATCTCATTAAAAAAACAAACTTTAGACATTAAACATAATACATATTGAACATTAAACATTATACTAGTTCTACATATGTGTGTGTGTGTGTGTGTGTGTGAGAGAGAGAGAGAGAGAGAGAGAGAGAGAGAGAGAGAGAGACAGAGAGATTATTGTTTATTTTCTGGACCTAGGGTTTACAATTTTGTTTTCAGTTGTGTCTAGGTTTTAATTTTTATTTTCTACCTAGGGTTTCTTGTTTTAGTTGTGTTTAGGTTTAGATTTTAGTTTTCTACCTAGGGTTTCTTATTTTAGCTAAGTTTAGCTTTAGGTTTTAGTTTTCTACCTAGGGCTTTAAGTTTTGAAAGTTTTATTGTTTTCTACAATAATTTACAAATTAAAATAAAACTAAACATAATGATTTATTTCAATTCTATTAAAAAACAAACTTTAAACATTAAACATGATACATATTGAACATTAAACTAGTTAAAAACAACAATAAATTACAATTTTAATGAAAAACATAATAAAAATCAAATAAAAAACAACGATATGTACCTAGACTCGAAAAAACAATAGCAAGGGGGTCAGTCGTAGCTCTCAAAACATGCACCTGTCTGCATCAAAACGTGATCCCGTATTGCAAGTTATGAAAATGACTTGAAAAAAGGTTTAAAATAAAAAATAAATACTTTTACAAAACGGGCACCTGTTTTGTAAATGGGGCCCATTTTATATTTACGGCTCAAGCACCTGAAGCATAATGGGCGCCTGTTTTGATTTTCCAATTTTTTTTGGCCGCAGACTTTCGCGTAATTAGCACCCAACTTTGTGCATGCACCCAATATAAAGAACCATATGGATCTCAATAACCAAATTGAAGGTGGAATCTATGAAGATTTTCTGACCAAATGTCTGTGATTTGATGGAAGAGTAATCTATCTTATGAAGCATTGGAACTTCGAAGTAATCATCTTTTTGAGTCTTTTCATCAAGAAGGAAATCTTGTATTAGGGAATATTTGTGAGAAGTATACAAATACAAAAGAAAGGAATGAGCTAGTAGATGATCTAATGAACGAATCTAATAGAGTTAACTTTGATGTTGTTTGTATTCCAAGATGGTTCTCAAAAGATTCAGATGGTGATCTCCTCGATGGGAAAAGTGTCTACTTCAATCCTTGGTTTTTAGAGGAGTGCATTTCTACCGATGGTTCTAGGTTGATATTCAAGAAAAAAAATTGATGGTACTATCTACACAGGTTTCTTCACATCACAAACTATATGAAGGTTGTCCAATCTGTGGCTTGATTTCTTCCAATTCAAATGATCAAAAGAAAGTTCAGATGGAGGATATGCATGAGAAGATGCCAAAAATTATGATCATAAATGTCAAAGGTGGTACCAAAGTGATTAAAGAAAGTTCAAAGATATATGATAATGCATGGCTTCTTGGTTCACCGATAAAGAAATATTATCTCATGTATGTTGGTATGGTCAAACTGTTGAGCTCGCAAGTGTTACAAACATGCATGTCTCTTTTCCGCATAGGTGCCCATTTCTCCCAACCTGTTAATGGTTTTATATGATTATTCAAGAGTTTCCTAGGCTAGGGGTGCCTACATTGTAAATATTTTATGTAGAAGTTTTTTTTGTGTCAGTCGTGTTGGTTTTATTTCTAGTTTTAAATCTTGCTAGTAAACTTTTGAGTTCTCAGTCAGTCTCCTGCACAAATGTTGAAAGTCCTATCTAATGTTGTCAAAATCCCTCTGCATATAATGGTCTTCAAGTTTTAAAATCAGAAAAGAATTTAAAACCCTAAGTCCTAGGTTAAATTTTCATGCATATCCAAGGAAAAACCCTAGTTCTTTGAAATCCTTTCTAGTTTGCAGTTAGTTTCTCAAGAAAATCCATGTCACTTAAGTCATGTGCTTATTTTATATTATACATGTAAGTCGCGATGTCTCTTTATAAATTAAGAATATTCCATTTCTCTTCAAGACTTAGCGAATTCCTTTAGTCATGTTATCTCTATAAGAAAATAATATGCTTTCAGTGCTAATGAGATTTCACATGGGTCGTTGATGAAGATCATGATCCTATGGTTCGTGGATAGTCTCTTTGAAAACCCAGAGTTAGAAAAATCTTTTGGCAACTTTGAGATAACTCAGCCGCAATGTCTCGAAAGCTAATCAGAGTCAGAAGATGATTTTAAATATGGTTTGAAATTTCCTTCAGTCGCGTAATTGCGAAGAGAAATGTGAGTTAAGTTAAAAGATATGAGATTAAGCGATAGCCATTGATCTAAAAGATAATATTGCAGTGGTCGTGAAATCTTGAAGTAAATTCTTGAGTTAAGAAATCTATCAGTGACTTCAAAATTACACAGTCGTGGTGTCTCACAAATAAACCAAGGTCAAGAGTTGAGTTTAAATCCTTCAGTCGCATGATCTCTTTTGAAAGCCAGGGTTAAGTTAAAAGTTGGGAGACAAAGTGACTACTGTCAAATGAAAGATTGATCCTATGGCTAGCATTAAGTCACGAGATAAGGTTTCAGATTGATATAAGATTAAGATATATCCCGACTACCATCAGATTAGAAAAGGATCTAATAGCTGGCATTCAATCGTGAAAGAAACCATGAGTCAGTGATTTCTTAAAGTGAAAACGAGATTTAATGAGTCATGAATTCTTGATAAGGATTATAGTTGAATAAGAGTTAAGTAAATTTTAAGTGAGTTTGCAGTGAGAAGATCTGAGCCGTAAAGAAGAGAAGATCTGATGGATAGTGTGAAGTCACTTTTGAAAGTCAAATAGTCAAAGAAAGTTTAGTGATTCAATGATGATGATTTAGATTTGAACATGTGTCTAAGTATTTCAGAGATCTGAGTCAGTCATGAAGTCTCAAAGAAAACCAGATCTAAGGAAATTATTTCCGTGACTTGGAGATAGCTTAAGTCACAAAGTCTCAAAGTAAACTGCAGTTAAGAGAAAAGATAAGGAGATTACCTGCGAACCGTTAGATTAAAAGCTGATCCACGGCAGTTGCAAAATCAGTACAGATGAAAAGGTGAAAGTACAAAAAGAAAATGAGATTACACATGGACTGTCTGATTGAAGGAAGATCTAGCAATGGTCGCGTAATATTGAAAGAAACTCAGAGTTAAGGAAATCTTAATGCGACCTTGATTTTACACAGTCATGTAGTCTCTAAAAGGAACTGGAGTTTTAAAGAAGAGTTATTCAGAAAGCCTTAGTCGCGGAGTCTCAAAAGGAACATGAGTTAAGATATTTCAATTAGCGATTAAGAGATGAGCGTTGATCAAGATGAATATCGTGTGGTATTTTTTAAGTCTCAGAAAAGAACTAGAGTTAAGGATAATTCTCCATGAAAAAGAGATCATATAGTCGCTGAAGGGAACCAGAGTAAGACCGAGGTAAGATATAAGGTTTTCTCCCGTGCCATGTTGAAAAGTCTTCAGCCAATCAGAATGTATAGATTATGAAAACATGTTTAAAGAGTTGTTGAGTTGTGATAAATGAGCCAATCGTATCAGATCTTGATTTAATTTCAAATATAATAAGGTTTTAATTGAAAAGAAATCATTCAAAATTAGTCACTTGTCAGTTTCAAATGCCACGGCTAGAATGAAAAATTGATATCACAACACGTAGAAGTAATAATAGAAGTGACTGAATTGCAAATCCATGATTTCAAAGCAAGGTTTGTGCATTGATTTCTCTGAATAAGTAGGTGTTACTATTAATCATTTCATTTTCACCAAGAGCTTCAATTTTTAGAGCAATACTTGCATAAGAGATAAGAATTTTCAAGAGAGAAGAACTATACAGACATACAGAGTAAAGAAGGAATATTTGATCAATTAAAACCCAAACTAGACAACATGAGCAGAGAAGTGAGTGTTTATTCTATGAGCGGGAAGAGCAGAGATGATGATGACCTCAAAGGAAAGAGGAATTACTCAAAAGAGTTCATTCAACTTCTTCTAGGCTCAAATCAGGGAAAAAAGGTAAATGATGAATACCTTGGTGATAATTATGTATTTATTAGGGATGCTAATACACTAGACTATTCATGCTATAATTTGTTTAGATATTTCCATAAAAATAGTGATGGTCCTATGCCTATATCAAACCCTTGGACGAGTGGATTGGCAAAATTAGTAGTCCTTGATGTATTTGTTGATGTTGATTTGATATTAGAACTAGCCAGTAGATATGACACCATTTAAAAGACCATCAAGAAAGATGATGGAACCATTCTAGTAACCCTTGATAGGGCATCGTTTATAAAATATTTTAATATATATAACCCCTGCTCAAAATAAATTAATTTGAAAGCCTTAGCTGCTAGGTATACCAATGAGGTCGATATTATAGCTAAGTTGATTCAGGCCCATGTGCAAAAAGGAGCTAGGAATTATATAGAACCTATTCCTAGTGATACTTCACCGTATTTTTACAAAGACCTGGCATTCTACATGAAATACATTTCATATGACCTTTGCAGAGTCTTAGGTGTGGATAGTGGAAGAGAGAGAGTATCATCAGACATGTTGATGATAATTCTAGATTTGCAGAGTCCCTATGTTAGTACTGACTATGATTACATTTAGTATGTAATTGATAAAATGCACCAGGGATTTGTAGATATCCAAAGCAAGGTAGGAAGCCCTAAGTTCCTACATTATTCATTGCTCATGCATTTAATCATGTTCTATAATTTCTATATCATGGACCAGCCAAATCTAGAGATCAGAAGATTCTATCATGGTTAGTCCAACCCAGTACAACTTTGGTTAAGGGTATGGAACTATACTTCTACAGAAAATGAATTTTGTTCATTTGAGAACTGGGTAGTATACCCCTTATTGAGAAGATTGGGAGTTAACATGACTAGGCTTCCAGTCAAAGTGTTACAACTATTAAGACCCTGCAAGTTTGTAGACAAGTGGAATGGAGACCACAACTAGGGTGACTTCTACTGTCATCAGAATTTAACTTTGATCAGAGTATATGGATGTTCTCAGCCACCACATATTTTTCCCTACAGAGTGCCACCTAGAATTGCAATCATGGAGTTCCTATAGCAGCTTATGCTGATAGATAGTGAGCATTTGGCTCCACATAGGAAGGAAACCTTTACACCAAGGCAATTTATTGCCTCTGATTTCACAATAGGGAAAAGAGCATATGATGCTGTGAATTAATGGATGAGACATTATAGGATGAATGTTTCTTTATACAAATATATTAATACAGAGGGGTTTATAAAATGTGTTAAGAAACTTTTAACACCCACCATTCCGATTACAAAGGAGAACCAACCATGTGAAGAAGAGGATTTAATCAGGAACATCCTTGAAGAGGATGAGATCTCAGCAAGGTCAACAAAATATCAGGATTTGATGAAACTAGAGCAGCAACTCAAAAGGAAAGGGATCCCATTTGGAGGCTATTTCCCTAGTATGCCTTATTTGCAGAGGTTAGAAAAAATGATTGAGTCTTATGAGCTCTTGTGAAATCACTTAGAGGAACAAACTGAAGACAAGGACATAGGTCCAAACAAGTAGTCACGATCAGAGTACAACAACAGTTACTCTATACACAACCCACCACCTCAGGATCAGCCACCTCATAATGAGAAAAATATAATTGATTTAACACAGGGGCATGAGGCTGAGGTAGATTTAGAGCCTCCACATAAGAAGAAAAGAGTGGAAGTAGGGGAGCCGTCTGTTGTAAAGACACAAAAGAAGAAAAAGGATAAATTTAGTGCCCTATTCAGAAGGACTAGTTCCTATGACCACCAATTAAGAAAGGTCATTAGGGAGGGAAAGAAGAAAAGGGAGGACACTGATGACAATGTTGAAATGCCTCTCATACTATGCCAAGATGAAAGGGAGCTATAGCAAGAGGTGTTTGTAAAAGATGATAAATTCATAAAGAGAAAGGAATTCAAAGACTTCTTGATATGGGTCAAGCAACATCAGGTGGGAGCCCAATTGAAATTGGATGGAGGAGAAGATATAAAAAGTGAAGCCCTACAAGCTCTCCAAGAATATGACCTAGAGTCTGAGAAATTGACCCCTTATGATGCCAGACAATTAGTGAAATCAAGTGGCATGTTACTGGTAGAAGGATGGGACCTGACATCAACCTTCATTATTGATCAAATTAGGAGGCATCCAGACATAAAGTTCTAAACAGAGACACAAGTAGGGGAGATGATCAAAGGGTGTGGTTATGATGCCAAATTTCAGACCCTAGCTATGTGGTCTCTGGCTCTAAAGAATCAAAAGTCATCATTAATAAATATCCAAGAAAAGATGGAAGGATATAGGATAATCTAGTCTATCCACAACATAGGAGACCTAGAGATTTATCATACTTTAACCCACTTTGGTCACTTGAATGAGGCAAAGGCTGTTCAAATGTCCAACCGATACAAGAAATTTTTTGATGAAACAAGCCTCATAGAAAAATATAGGGAACTGGGTCTAATAAAGATCAGTGCAATGGAAAAGATAATTGTAGATTTAACTCAGAAGTTTCAAGAGATGCCTAAACCTACCCCTACTAAACCAAAGAAAGTTACAAATGCACTGGTGCAAACAGAGGATACAGGGGATGCTTAAGAGGAAACAAAGAAAAATGATTTAGAGGAGAATGGTGTCACTTTAGAAACCTTTCAAAATATTTTGCAACATAGGATTAACATCCTAAAAGATAACATTGATTTAGTGCATGGGGCCTACAATAAGTTACCTAGCCTAAAATTAGAGGTAACTAATTTTATATCTATTTTGAACCCCTACTTTGGGACATGGTCAGTTAGGACTGGTTAATTTGAAAGGTTAGCATCTTTACAGCCATTAAGGGTAGAGTTACCAAAGATCATCACTCAAGTTGGAGATGAGATAGATCAGATTGGAGTGACCTTATCCTTTTTCAAAGGGAAGGAAAATCAGATAGAGACTAGGATAAATATGTTTGGGTCTGCTTTTAATAAATTTATTCCTTCAATCAGAATAGAGGACAGTTAGATTAAAGAAGTGGAAGTATGGAGGAATGAATTTGATTCCTTATTGCCTAATAAAGAGGCATTCATTTCTGACACAAAGGAATTGGATTTGGAGAGGTTTAATAAAACCTTGGATGAGGCATTTAAGGCCGAGATAGATTTTAATAAGTTTATAAAAGATGTCAAGAGAATAAAACATGCTAGATGGGAGAGGCATAATGCACAACTTGAAAGCATTCAAAGCTTTAAATGGCTTGTAGAGGAAGATGTCACAGCATGGGATGTTCTGACAAAGCCTAAGAAAAAGAATCCTGCCACTGCTGACCTTGACATTATGGATAAAGAATAGAAGGACACTTGACACCTGATCTTTGAGCACAGGGAGGTTAGTCATCTAAAAGATAAGTGTATGTTATCCTGTAATGGCAATCACTTAATCTCTCTACAACTATTGGAGGCTATCCAAAACATATTAAGACAAAGGTGCCAGCTAATAGAAGATTTTGAAGATTTTGATTTGGATGTATTCCTATTTTTTCTTTCCTTTTCTTGGTGTCTTCTTGTCTTTTTTCTTCTTCTAAGTTTATAGGGTTAGGTCTTAAACCATCTGAAGCTTGTTGCATCCATAATTTTGAAGGATTCCAAGATGGTTTAGACTATATATAGAGAATTTGTATAATTTTTGTGGAGGATGATGACGATGAGATGAGAATTGAAATATAATTGCAAGCCAGACTAAATAATTATCTGAGTTTTGTGCATATTATCTTTTGAATGTATTTCAAGTAGTAATCATATCAATAAAATACACTACATTTTTGTCCTATATCTTGTGTTTGTCTCTTTATATTTCCATTATAACTCTTGTATGTTTAAATTGTAAGGCAGTTTAGATATACCAATTACAAGGTGATTGTGAAGTTGTTTGTGAGTTCTTTCAATGAATGAGTAATTCTCACAAGTGATCCCAGAGAGATAAGAATTAGTATTAGGATATGATAACAAGGGTATTGGAGTGAAAGGTAGTTTGTAAGGCATTCTACTCAAATTGCATGTATTTACATTAATCAGTTGTTGTGGATTTATATTTGATATTGACTCTTTGCCCAAGGATTAGGCACTGGTTAGGGTTTGGCAAAATAGTTAATCATAATCCAATATTCAAAAAACAATCAATCATTTACATTACAGTCACAAATATATATAAGATTAAGTAATTGTATCAGAGAATACAATTCATTCTGCTAATTCCTTCAAGAGAGAATCACTAGGTTAACCGTCCTAAGTTCAGAGAACTCTAAAAGTAAGAAGGATGAGAATCCTTATCACATTACTGTTTGCCATTGATAAGATAATGGTTTGGCTTATTAAGCTCTGTATCAGATTAATTATATTCATTGGCATAGTTTTCTATTTGTTGATATAGTAAAAGGAAAATTATCAATCTAGTAAGAAGTCCAATCCACTATAATAGATACTGCAAGGCAGTAATCATTTGAAGGTACACCCTCCTGAGCCTGTGGATCTCAAAGTCAAAGGAGGAATTAGTCCTCAGCAATTCGGATTTTTCTTGCATAGATTTAAATTGGAAATAGAAAGAGCAAGCATTCACACTGTTTTATGTTCTTGCAAGAAAAATCCCTAACAAATCCCATTTTTGGCTTTCCTAATGTTGCAACAGTTAATCCTTATATTATTTCCTTTGTGACTCTATTTCCCAATGGTAAAGTGTTATTCCTTCCTATTTTTAGGTTCATCCTTCATCCCTAACGGTCCTTGTCCATAGATAGAGCCGACTATTGCCATGGTTTCGTGAGTAACCAAGGCACATGTAGAATCTCAGAATTTATGTGGTCACACATATTTTCCCACAATTTTTGTCAATCAAATTTTTAAAGTTTCATCATTTTGAGTTGAAAATAAGCCAAAACATGCCAAAATTCAAACTTTAAAAAGGTTGGTCATCTGTTGGAATTGTGGTATTTTTATAATTGTAAAACCTAAAGTTGTCTGCCAACGTCATCCTACATTTCAAATTTAAAAAAAGGAGTTATGAGTCAAAAGTTACATCATTTCAAAGTTGGAGTACTAATTTTGAATTATTTAAAATTAAAAAATTAAAACCTTAACTTTTAAAAAGTTTGGAGTTGGGATCTTAAATTTTAGAATGAAGAACTAATGGTTGGGGTTTTAGTTTTTAATGTTGAAAAGTCAAAATCCCAACTCTTGGAAAGGTTATGGATTGGAATCCCAACTTTTTCCCATTTCCAAGTCAACGTCCCAACTCATGGTTAAAACCTTAACTTTTTGCAATCTTAACCTCTTAACAATTTTGGTTTGGAAAATCCTATTTCAAGAAACTCATAAGTACCCCATGGCAGTTACACATGAAACCAAAATAGTTGGAATGTTGAAATGTCGCTCCTTATAAACTTATAAGTAAGGAATCATGATGCATTTTGTTTCTCACAAGTAAATACCATTGATGGGTTTGAGACAAGTTCTTTGCCCTTTCTATAGTGAGGTCTTTGGAATCGGTTGCAGGTATCCATCGAACCATGTAAATGCTGAGACATGTGAACTGTTTGACAAATTTCTTTAGATAGATGTTCAATGATGAATATGCATGCAAAATGTGGAAACATAGACACAACATGTGAATTGTCTGACATAATGCACATGAATTGTTCATAAGAATCCCTCAAACTGGCTATGATAATTTACGACAGATATTTTTTTATTATGAATGCAATAATTCCTAGATATGCTTAAAAAGGATTAAATGAATTGAGTTAAATCAGTGCCAAAATGGGGAACCAAAAAGAATTTCCAACATTGTTGCTATTTCCCTGGATGAAAAATATAGAATCAAAGTCCACCAAGATAAAGTATTTGACATGGTGTCTGGCCTATCAAAATTGACAACTTGTTCTTTTCTTCAAAGTGGTGCATGGGATGTATTCAGTAGTAGGAATAGGAGTGAGGATAGCCTTTGAAGATTCACATCAACTAACGGTTGAATTAATGAAGGTGTTCAAGACATCTGACATAGAAAAGCTCTTTCAAGATGCCCTTAAGAGGTTTCAATTCCAGAGAATCCTGCGATTTTGTATGATTCAAAGATTTTCCAGCGATATGACTGAACAAGAATTCTTTCAATTAGAGGAAGCACACAGGCTCATACCACAGTAGAAAGCCAAAAGATTCAATGAGTTCACTAAGTGGACCTGCCAATACCCTTTAAACATTCGTGATGATGTTAAATCCATGAGGTAATCACAGTGACATGTCCATTACATATGTATGTGGTAGAATGAAAGAAGAGGTTTCACCAGGTGATGGAAGAGGGGTTTATGGTGTGGATTCGTAGATGAGAGACTCCATTTCAAGATGACCTTTTTAGGCACTGGCATCACAACCCTAGTGACATGTGTGAAAAATAAAGAAGCATAAACAAGACACTTGAACTGTTTAACAGTATGCCCTCAAGAGTTACCAGCTCAAGGTGTGAAATAAAATGAAGGCCCAGAAGCAATTAAAAGCTTGGAAAAGTTAGGCTTGTTGGAAAATTCACATAGTTTGATAAGAATTCCAACAAAGCCGATAGGTAGTTATTATTGTTGGAGATTTTCCTTTGTGCAAATAGTTGACTGTATGTTTGTGATTGATGACAACATATAGTATATAGTAGGGTACTATATTCACTTTTTAGTATGGATCTGTTGAAGCCTTGCACAGTTATTTTTATGTTTAAGACATAGTTATGACACCATGTTCATACACGTAGATTCGTAAGTTTAGTTACAGTTGAGTTATGTTACTTTGTTTACCAGCCATAGTGTCAGAGGATTGTTTTTAGAAAGCCGACAATAATTTTATTGATTCTTCAGTTGTGCCTATCTATGGGATATGCGTGTTTAGATTCATGTTTAGTTATGAGTGAAAGATAATTAACTAAAGGCGCTAATCATGTTTCATCTGAAGCATGACATTTGGGTAATTTTGGTGGAGCCAACTATGTGAAGTGATGCGTCTATTAATTTTGAGTTGCACGGTTCTAATTATGTTGCGTGCTTAGTATAGCCGACAAGTGAAGCATTGAAGGTATTTCTACAACCGACGTGATCATATCTTTTGTAGAAGATACATATAGTACTTCATTTGATATTGTTAGGATTGGATAATACTGAGAGGGGGGGGGGTGAATCAGTATTATAACAGTTAATTAAATTCTTCAACCACTTGAACATTGACCATACAATTGTAGTAAAGGAAAGAACATTAAAAAATAACACATAACTCATAACACCATGATTTTTTTACGAGGAAACCCTGGCCAAGGGAAAACCCCGGTGGGGATGATACCCACAAGCATGTACTAAAGTATAATGTCCCTGTAAGGAGGCCTAGCCCTGTTAGGAGCTGAACATTACATAGTACATTTCCCTGTTAGAGGAATAACAATCCTATTAAAGGTTCACAACACCCTGTTAGGGGCCAATGAGCTTACAACTCTTACAATGTAATTCTATTACAAAAGGTTCTCAGTCATGAAAAAAAACAAGCATCACAAATGCTTTGATAGTTCCTTTATAGCTCTGCCATTCACATGTCTGCTCTTTTAGATATAATACTGCATACACTTCACTTCCTCACTTCTACATAATCTTTACCAAAAAGATCTTACATATATATCTTTTAACTTTACAAAGTCGGCTCTCAGTATGAATATTACAAACAGTACTAAGTCGACCTTCAATACAAAATACATTTAATATAGTAAATATCAAATGCATAGTTAGCGCACTTGCATAGTCAAAGTATAGAATATCAATAACAAAAATACAACTTTGATTTCCTGCAGTCCAAGTCATACTCCCTTATTCTTTATTGTTGTCCAACTGCTCTATATCACTGTTCTCTGCTGTCTATCAGTCTTCAAATCCTTATAACTTATCATAAACTTAACCAAATCCAAATTTATCTTAGGTGTATTTCAAAAATACTCTATAATGTCTTCCACTAAGCTCGCATGCCTTAATTCATTGATCTCTGTCTTCGATATCCAAAACTATACTGTACCTCTGTTTCTGTACTTAGTCAAATTTTGACATAACAAAACTTATCTTCAAAACAATCGATCTTAAACCTTGTGTTTCCATAAATGACAACCAAAAAGTGAATCACATTACCCAAATTTATCACTTGCCAACAATCTCTCCCTTTGGCATTGATGGCAACACTTAACAAAAAAAATACTAAGTGTTCCAACAAAACAAAACTATCTCCACTTCTTCTCATCTTTTTCATTTTCTTTTCTATATATATATGTTCTCTCTTCTCTTCTTCATTCATTTTTTTTTCTCTCTTCTCTTCTCTCCCTTTGACAAAAATGAAAAAGGTGCATACAAATAAGTATCATTTCTTGCTCACAAGTTTTAGAATGTCTTGGAAGGAATCTTCCAAACTATTCACTTCAATGCTCCATGTCTTAAACAAAATCTGACTTATATGAATCAATCCATTCAATGCAAAAGATGTAGTTTCAGCATTCTTCAAGTCTGTGGGTAGGCCTTTAGCCAATGAATCTATAGTATTTTATAAACCTATTAGATGTGCCTCAAGTATTGATAGCTTCAGAGTAAAGAAGTTCCTCAGCAAATTGAATCTGTTTAGTACTCTCTCCTTCTCATTCTCCAATATACTAATCTTAGCCAATATCTTTGTCACTTCAGTGTCTAACTTTGTAGTGGACTGTGAAGATGTTTCACAACCATCCATTAACCTGTTCAAAGTTTCCCTTTCCTTGGCAATAATATCTTCAACATTCTGAATGTGTCTGATAGGATTCATGTTGTAACCAAATAACTCTCTCCCATGTGCAATGCAATTCTTTGCATTTATCAAACAAGTTTTCACAATTCCTAAGTCCCATGAGATGGACTTGCATACTTTTATCAGCTTCTTCTCTTCATATGTTATCTCTTCTTTCTCCTCTACAGTCTTCAGCAAATTTTCAAAGTGGCCATCAAACTCATCAAGTGTGACTTTCAAGTTCTCAATATCATCATTGTTCTGGAATACTAAGGGCACTGGAAGTAATTTATTCATAGTATCAATAGCTCTTGAAATCACTTTTATCTTCTTATCTCCTTTCTGTACTTATTTCTCCTTTGCTTTGTTTAGTGCGGTGAATGCCAGTTTCACTAGTTCATCTTCATCCATGTTATCGACATTTACATTACTACTTGCCAACAATAAGCTAGATGGTGAAGTTACCTCTTCCTTTTTATCTTCCTTTTCACTCAGTCTTCTGTCCTTCATCCTCTTTCTGCTCATCTTCCTTATTCTCCTCTTCCTTCTCAGATTCATCAGCAATAGAAGTGTCCATGGTTACTGTAAAAGGGTCCTTCTCATCTTGTGAGGGGTCTAGTGTTACTGCCACACTAGAAACATAGAAATCTGCAGTAGTGTCTTCTTTACTTTCTTCATCATTAGTCTCTGTGTCCTTTGTACTTTCATCCATTCCCAATTATGTAGGTAAATTTTTCTTAGGAGGTGGGGGCTTGACAAAATTAGTTCTCAATAGTATCTTCTCAAGTGCCTTCTGAGTTTCCTCAGTCACTTCATCATATTTCCTCACCATTATCTTTAGTAATCTGGTCTTTTTCCTCAATAGGGGTTTCAACTCTCTCTCTCTCTCTCTCTCTCTCTCTTGTATAGATAACACATGAAGCATGTCATCAATCTCTTTGTTTCTAATCTTATCATCTTCAACTTGTGCCAAATGTTTTCTGCTTTCCAATTTTGTATGCAAATATGAGGGTATGCTTCCTTCAACTTCCAAAAGTGTCTTCTTGAAACTAAGCATGTGTTCTATCACAATGTCTTCAATTTTCATTTTATTTGCTTCTTCATAGCTATCATAATATTTATCAATTGAAACCAATTTTCCTTGTTCAATTGCTCTTTTCTCCAACATTTTAATGTCAGGTTTCCATGCTTTATTCTTCTAAGTTTTCTTCTCTTCTTCAATTGCATTCTTCTCTTTTGTCTGCATACTAGACCTAGTTACTCTAGGAGTAACTTCCTTCATTTGTTCTGCCTGCTGCTTTGGTGGAGGTGTGTTATCAACCATAATTACTTTAGGGGTGGAAGGGGCATTAGAGCTTCCAATAGCTACTCCAAGGGATCTATCTGCCATCTTCTTCTTAATATCTTTCAGTTCTTCCTCAGATAGACCAGCCTTTACTCCATAGTCATGAATAAGATTAGCAATCTTTCTCTTCCTTTTTCCTCTATACTATTCTTCTCTTACCTTCTCTGACTTCTCCTCATATGTTCCCCATCTCTCTTCTAATGTATCAACTTCTAATGCAAGAATATATTCTACTTTCATGGTGAGTACTTCGGAACTCACTTCATAGCCCATAGGGTAACACCATTTCTTTCTAGGGGTCATTGCCTCAAAACATACACAGTCTGTTTCAACCATAAATTTTTTTTTTCCTTGTCCTTTTCAACAATGTCCTCATGTAGTCTGTATCTACTCTTAATTTGTCTTTGTAGAATTTTGATCATTGAAAATAGTTCTCCATCTACCCAAGTAGTGTTTTGTCTTTTGTAACTCTGTGAGATGAGTATACCAGTAGGAACTCCAGTTTTCCAGCCACTAGGGTGTAGACCAGGAAACTTATGTTCAATATGAATGAACATGTGTACCAATAATGATCAAAACCTAAAAGTTTTCATTCTATCCTTCTTCACAAGCTTTACATTCTCAAGGAATTGCTGTGCCAATACTTCGCATAGGTTGTACTATGTTTTTTCTTTTATCATTCTCCATGCCATCATAATAAATCTAGCTAATACTGAATTAGGTCTGCTACTGTAGAAAAATTTGTAACCAAGTATCATTTCAATCAACCATACATCTTGTTGGAAAATATCATTTACTATCATTGCCTTTCTGTCCCACTTCGAGTGTGTTAGGGTTTCAACTTCCTTCTTGACATGTTTCTCCGCAATGGGTACAACTCCAGTGTTATCTAAACTAGTAATGTCATGAATTAGGTCACTGCATATCTTCACAGGTTGGCTACCAATCCATATGAATTGTTTATGAACCCTACTCATAAGTATTTTAAACCATTCATTTTCATTGAATTCACACAGATCCATAATGTTCATTATACTTAATTGACTGACATGTTTCCATTCTTCCTTCATGATTCCGTTCTCAGTCATATCTTCCATTTTAGTGAGTATATCATCATCTCCCAATGTGTCATACTTACAATGTATGTAAGCCCTGATGTCTTCTATGTGCAATACACCATGTGGGGTCTGTGAAAATGCTCCTTCTAGATCCTCTTCACATGACTTATAAGGATGTTTCTTGAATTTGTATCTAGGACGATCAACAACATCAAAAATCACAGGTGCATCCATAGCTTAGATAATGTAGAATACCTTTCACACGTGGAAATCTGAGTTTATGCTTTGATTGATCACACATGACAGGTGTAGAAATGTCTAAATACTTCTTCTCTCTGATCTCCTCGGCTCGCTCCTTGTCAAATGATAGAAAAATAGATCATAACATGGTGCTTTATACAAGTTAGGTTATAACTTTTCTTTTTCACTCCAAATTGTCTGGTCAGCTGCTAATTCTCGCGATCAAAATATACAAGTCGGCTAATGATGCACTCTTAGATATATGATCCATAATGTTAGCTCAACATATTCCCAAGCTTGCATGAGCTCACTACATGATTTGCGGGGCAAGATAAATTCTGATGTGTTGCATTTAATGCTCCCCTAAGGCCATGATCGACCAATTAGGTTGATTCTGTGTTGCTACCTTCAGGCGAAGATCTAGTAGCATCTACTAACTCTCCCTGGACTAATGTCTCACTAGTTTCTTTAATCTTCCATATATTACCACTGTTGTTGTCTTCTACTTTCTTAAAAAAAATTTCACAATCACTCTTCACATTTGCAATACTCTTTCCATTATCACTTCCATTCTTCTGAGGTTTCATAGGAGGTGGTGTTCTTCTGTTAACTACTCCATTATACCTGCAAAAATTTTCTATATGTCCTAGATTATTGCATTTGTAACATATAGGTGGTCTTCTTTCTTGATTAACTTGTAATTTATAGTACTTCACAATGTGTCGAATGTTGTTACATTTGTAGCATGTAGCTTTCATTGTAGGTTCTCTTCCATTGTCTTATCTATAACTAGATTTTCTGCATTCTGTCTTTTTGTGCCCATATCCATTACAGTTAAAACAATAACCATAAAAAGTTCTAAAAGGGGCATTACCTCTGCAGTATTTCTTCATGTGTCCAAATCGGTTGCAACCAAAGCATCTTCCTCTAAAAGGTCTGATCTACTCTGTAGGTTCTTCAATAGATGGTTTCTCAGCATTAATCTTCTCAACTAATTTCTCTTCCTAATTCTTTGAACATTTAGCTTCATTGAAGCCAATACCAGTCATGTCACCTATAGGTTTCTACTTGTCTAGTTGTTCATCAATCAAGTCACTACTGGTGTGAAGTTTCTCAATATGTTTCTTTGCTTCAGTAAGTTCACCTTTCATAATCTGATTATATTTCTCCAATTCTAAGTATTTGTTCTTGTAGCTATCAGCTTCATCTTTCATTTGATTCAATGCATTGTTCAAGGTTTCTTTAGCTTTCTTCTTAGCATCCTCCTGTATCTATATTTCTTTAGCTATATTCTTGTTCTCAAGCTTCAGAGTCTCAATCTCTTCTTTCAGTTGCTTCACTTGATCTAAATTTTCCTCATCTGAGTCTTCTTTTAGCTGAACCACAAGATCTTCTCTCTAACTTCTGGAAAGTTCAAGTTGTTCTTTCAGTTTCTTTATGAATTTCTCAGCTCTTCGGATGTTGAACTTCAATTCACCATTTTCTGCTTTAGCATTATCAAGGTCTTCAAGTGCAGCTTCAAAGTTCTCCTATAAACTAATCAAATCCATTCTGATCTCCCTCAAGGTGTTAGGCTTTCTCTCCAAGGGCCAAAATCTCTGATACCAATTATTATTATTGGATAATACTAAGAGGGGGGGTGAATCAGTATTATAAAAGTTATTTCAATTCTTCAACCACTTGAACATTAACCATATAATTGTAGTAAAGGAAATAACATAAACAAATAATACAGAACTCATAACACCATGATTTGTTTACGAGGAAACCCTGGCCAAGGGAAAACCCTGATGGGGATGATACCCACAAGCATGTACTAAAGTATAATGTCCTTGTAAGGAGACCTAGCCCTGTTAGGAGATGAACATTACATAGTATATTTCTCTATTAGAGGAATAAAAACCTTGTTAAAGGTTCACAACACCTTGTTAGGGTCCAATGAGCTTACAACTCTTACAATGTAGTTCTATTACAAAATGTTCTCAGTCATGAACAAAAACAAGCATCACAAATGCTTTGATAGTTCCTTTATAGCTCTACCATTCTATGCTCTTCCATTCACATGTATTCTCTTTCAGATATAATACTACATACACTTCACTTCCTCACTTCTACATAAGCTTTACCAAAAAGATCTTACATATATATCTTTTAACTTTACAAAGTCAGCTCTCAGTATGAATATTACAAACAGTACTAATTCAGCCTTCAATACAAAATACATTTAATATAGTAAATATCAAATGCATAGTCGGCACACTTGCATAGTCAAAGTATAGACTATCAATAACAAAAATACAACTTTGATTTCCTGGAGTCCAAGACATACTCCCTTATTCTTCGTTGCTATCCAACTGCTCTATGTCAGTGTTCTTTGCTGTCTGTCAGTCTTCAAATCCTTATAACTTATCATAAAATTAACCAAATCCAAATCAATCTTAGGTGTATGTCAGAAATACTCAATACTATCTTCCACTAAGCTTGCATGCCTTAATTCATCGATCTCTGTCTTCGATATCCA
The DNA here is from genome assembly GCA_018584345.1 of Thuja plicata. Taxonomy (NCBI): domain Eukaryota; kingdom Viridiplantae; phylum Streptophyta; class Pinopsida; order Cupressales; family Cupressaceae; genus Thuja; species Thuja plicata. The sequence continues at coordinate 2,987,726 of MU227035.1, forward strand.
AAACAATACTTTATTCCTGTTTCTGTACTTAGTCGATTTTGGACATACCAAAACTTATCTTCAAAACAATCGATCTTAAACCTAGATGTGTTTCCATAAATGCCAAACAAAAAGTGAATCATATTACCCAAATTGATCACTTGCCAACATATATCACTAAGTGTGAATGATAAGAAAAGAAAAAGAAAAAGAACAGAACAGAATGCTGATTGTTTTGGGATAGTAAAGCAATTTCATTCATCAGTTAAAGTTCTATGTGAAGAAGCAGAGAGTTTATAAAATTCATTGGAACTGATCAAGACAATAGGTCTACTCAAACAGTTCATTTTCAGATATAGTGTATATCTATTTCACTAAAGGTTGCAGCCTTCATCATTCTAGTAGTGTGCTTTTGGATAGTGAGTCCTCACCCCTAACAGGGTTATTTGTAAAAGAATCCTAACAGGGTTCGAACCTTAACTGGGTCACTATACTTATTGCATTGTAAAGATCAACTCCTAACAGGGTTGTAAGATCTTCTAATGGGGATTATTATACTCAAGTACAGTTCTTTGTGGGTGATAATTCCCACCAGGGTTTTTACCTAGTTTGGTGTCTCCGTAACCAAAATTGTGGTGTTCTATTTTGTATTATCTTAATGTGTATGTACTTAATGGTATTCTATACTTAATTGGAGAAAAAAAAATTAAACTAGTGGATAACTGATTCACCCCCCCTCTTAGTTATCCCTTGGGACTATTCCAACAATTGGTATCAGAGAGAAGTGCCTTGGAGAGAAATCCTAACAGCTTAAGGTAGATCTAATGGTGTACTTCAGGAAAGAGAGTCCTAAGTTTGATGGAGAGTATTATCTTCACTGGAAGAACAAAATGATAACACATATTTAGTGTGTTGGTTTTGAGATCTATGAGGTTGCTACTCATGCAATTTATGTTCCTACTTTGAAAGACCTTGTAGAAGAAGACTCTACTAATAAACAAAAAGAAGTATTCACCCAAAATGAAATTGAAAAAGAAGCCCTAATCAGTTCCCTATCTGATAGTGAATTTTCTGAGATCAAGAAGGCAGACAAAGCATATTCAATTTGGAAATATCTAGAAGACATGTTTGAAGGAGACATCCAAACCAATAATGCGTGCAGAAAGACATGGCAGAAAAGATACAACAATTTAGAGATGCTACCTGAAGAAAACATCAGAGCTTACAATTAGAGGATTAATGAACCAGTCTCAGGAATAAGGAACAATGGTGGAGAAATCTCAGAGGAAGATATAATGGACAAACTAATGACTATATTGACAAAAAATTATGAAAGAAATATAAACATCTTGGAGGAAACCATGAAATTCTCAAAGGACTTCAAAAGAGAAACTTTAATCAGAAAAATATCTGCATTTGAGATATCAAGATTGAAGATAGAACCTAAAATGGAAACAACTTTCAAAGCCTCATTCCATCGTAAAAACTCCTTGAGCATCTCTAGTAATATTGAGAAAGAAGAAGTTGATATAAAACTAGAAGAAATCATTGCTATGATTGCTAAGAAGGAAAGGAAAGGTAAAAGAAAATATGAAGGACAACTACCATTCAAATTTTTCTCATGCAACAAAGTTGGCCACTTTGCATCGAAGTGTCCTACAAGAGTCAAAAGGTTCAGATCAGATTACAAACCCAAATATACTAAGGAATGCTATCATGCTATAGATGGTGTGACTGATAATGATTCAGGGGAAGATGAAATTGGATTCATTGCAATTAAAGATAATGAAAAAATGATTGAAACAATAGAAATTGAGGATGAAAAGAAAGCACAAGAATTGGCCTTAGTTTCACAATCAAACATCAAAACAAACTGGATCATAGATAGTGGGTGTTCACATCACATGACAGGAGACAAAGACAGATTTTTACATCTAGATAAGTATAAAGGTGGCATGGTTAGATTTGGAGATAATACTCCCAAACCTAACATAGGAAGAGGATCCATTACCTTATATGGAAAGAACAAGACAGATGATGTTCTATATGTTGATGGTCTACATCATAACCTACTGAGTGTTGGAAAGTTGCTTGATAAAGGATATCAGTTAGAATTCAAAAACAATAGGTGCATTATTAACAACAAAGAAGGAGACATGATTGCATTAGGATCAAAGACCAAAGGTAATTTTTTAAAGCTTAACTTCGAAGGAAGTTGTTTTGTTGCAAAAGTGGATGAAAGTTGGCTATGGCACAAAAGACTTTGTCGTATCAATTTTGACAACATAGTAAAGGTAAGCAATATAAAAGCAGTAAGAGACCTTCCTAGTATTGCAAGACCAGTTGATACTGTTAGAATGAATTTAGAATAACTAAGAGGGGAGGGGTGAATCAATTATCCTTAGGTCTAGATGTAGCAAATAAAACTTTTCTGTATTTCAGATCTACTCGGCAGTAGTAGCATATGTCAACAACTTTAATCATGCAGTTTACTATCAATTAAAATTACCTTGCAAAAACATAATAGTAAAGCAAACCATAAGAATTCACACAAGTTGACACAAGTATTTAACGTGGAAACCCAATATGGGAAAAACCACCAGTAACATGCTACCAAGTTTTCACTCTTCTAAAGTGATGCCCTGTGAGGAGCCAACCCTGTTAAAGGTTACAATAACACACTGCTAGGTGTGACCTAGTTAAAGGATTTAATCACCTTGTCAGGAGTGGCCTTGTTAGAGGACTTAGAACATTCCAATCTAAATGTCACCTTGTTAGAGGATTTATACAAATGACATACAATGGTAAGAAAGTAATCAGCAATTTGTGATCTGGTACATACAACTTACTTTGGAATTTAGGTCCAATTATAGCTCTGATTTTAACTCACTGGATAGCCTGCATTGTCATTTCAACCTTCTGATCTTCTTGGAAATCTGTCAAGCAATCACACATGCAACACTCTGCCTCTGTCTTTGCCTTTTCTACTAACTCATGCTAAATTGTAAATCAACTATGAAAACCTCTTACATACACATCCACTCCACCACACATAATGAATAACCCCTAAGGTTATCATATACCTCTCTATCTAGGTCAGATAAATCTTTTGCCGCTTAAAGAATATCGTAAATCTTAGGTTAGGTCAGATCCAACAGATCATTCCATCTTTGCATTACATTTACTTCTCTAAAGTAGTCTCTAATTAAATCTTGAAACCATGCATTAATTATGCTTACCCATACATTAAATGACGTGGATCAATCTTTAATTAACATTACATATACCAATAAAATTAACTAAGTCAGCCAGAGATCTCAAATCTCATCATTAATCCAATTTCTGTAAGTCGGCCAACATCACTGTTTCCACTTGGCAATTTCAATGGTGCTCGGCATTGAGAAAATTTTTGCTCATCACAAGCAACTTTACTCGGAAAAAGCAACTTTGCTCATCATAAGCAACTTCGGTCGGCACAAGCCAAACTTGCTCGACACAGAACAGCCAGAAAAACTATCTTTGAAAGATAAACAACAAATTACTTTACCAGAGTGCCAACTGATCAAGTACCCTTTGAATTGCCTTAACTCAACCATTCACTTGGTCTTCTTGTTAAATCTTCTTCATCAACAATAGATATGGTACTCAAACAGATAACAATAGTCTCACCAATTAAGGTTTGACATCAATGACAAAATAACAATTGCTTGCAATGTCACTTTCCAACAATCTCCCTCTTTGGCATTGATGGCAACAAAAAATATTAAAATAAGGATTTAACAGACATAGTTACCAACTAATCCAAAAATTCACCTGTTTTCCTTGATATGAACAAATCTTCATTAATTTCTTTAGCTTCGTTCTGATTCTTTATCTGTAAAACATTTCTCCCTCTGTGTCTGTAATCACACTGTAATCATCTATGTCTAATCATCTATAGACTCCCTCTGAGTATATAATCACTTAAATGTTTTCAATGGTAACTATTGCCTCTATGTAATCTTTCCCTCTTTGTAATCTCTCTTTCTCAGGAATCTCTTCCTTCACTTCTTCCTTGTTATAGGTAATCTCTCCCTCTTTGACAACAATGCCAAAGACGTCAATATCTTTATCATGTAGATCTTCAGTATCATGCTGATCTTGTCATCTTCAGTATGACTGATTTTTATTTTCTGTGCTTGTCCATCTTCACAACTTTAGCCAGCATCCTAAAGTGTGACTTACTGTGCATCAATGTGTCAGATTTTCTGAATGAAATATTTGATGCAACCGTCCCATACAGAACTTAATTAGCCTCAGTTAGGGGAATCACCCCCAATTTACCTTGTAGATACTCATGAGCATCCTTGGGTAGTGTTTTTGTGAATATGTCTACTAATTGTTCTTTAGTGTTCACATAAACCAATCTTACTTCTTTACTCTAAACTAGCTCCCTCACGTAGTGATACTTGATAGCTATATGCTTTGTCTTTGAGTGCATAACAGGATTTTTAGAAATATTAATAGCACTTGTGTTGTCACAATATATGACAACTAGATCAGTGATTTACTCCTTCATACCTTTCAGTATTATCTTCAACCACACAATGTTAGAACAGTTAATTGCTGCTGCCACAGACGCGGCTTCAGCTGTAGATTTTAAGGTGTAGTTCTGTTTCTTGCTTGTCTAGGAGATCAATTTCTTTCCCAAAAGAAATGCTCTACCAGTAGTGCTTTTCCTGTCATCAACATTTCCAGCCCAGTTAGAATCAGTGTAAACTCTGAGTTCAAACTTGTCATTCTTTTTGTAGTATAGAACATAGTCCTCAGTTCCTTTCAAATATCTCAGAATCCTCTTAACTGTCATCATGTGAGTTTCTGATGCAGGAGCATCCTGGGTGTAAGGGCAATCTTGCATCACCCAAAAATATGTGTTTTTCTATTCAATAAGGGCTATTTTGTACAAAGCTACTATTTTTGGAAACTTAATATTTTTAGTAAGTTGGTCATTTGAGCTCAGAATGTTCTAATTTTCTAGGTGAAGGTTCATCTTAGTCATATAAGAATGCCAGTTGAATTTCATTGCCAGATCATCTATATTGGCGAAGTTATTAAGGATTTATTGTTGAGATTTTAGGGTGCAAAACCTTTGAGCTCAATTTTCAAGACCTTAGAGGCTCCGGATCGAGGTCAAACCCTCGATTGATTGGAGCTTCGCAATCAGTCACTATAGATCGCAATCTCCCCTTTTCAGAAAGTGGTTATAATAGCCAATCGGAGCTACGATTCAAAAGTTATGGCTTTCGGAAGTTGGGCTACCTAATCTCATGTTTTGTAAATATTTAAAGCTGACCCTTTTGTAATAAAAGTGAAAAATAATTAAATTCTAAGGGTAGTCAGCCTTAATGGCTAGATTTCTGCAACCTTCTCGGGCGGTGGAAAATTGCCTATTTAAGGAAGGCCCATGGTGTTTTCTAGGGCAGTTCTGGGTGGTTATTTGAGGCTTTGTCCTATAGATTATTGTAAGGGATGCCCATGTGGCTTTTGA
>MU227035.1:3074431-3096309 GCA_018584345.1 Thuja plicata
ATAAATCAGTGATAGAAATCACCTAGGACATTAAATTGATTCAAAGAATTATGCCAAACAGTAACAGGGTCGTTTGGACATAACTTGAGGGTATGATCACACTTAGGGAAAATAGGGTCTACAGTTGCGACAGACCGAAATTAGGTGGTTACAATTAGAACTTTCAGCAAGAGCATCAATCCTTGGTGACTGATGAATGGTTGACTACTCTACATATGGAGTAGTACCTATGCTTAATGGTATTTGGCACCCTTTTCCATGGATATCAAAGGGGGAGTATATAGTAAGGGGGAGCATATACTCTAGGGGAGTATATAGTCATGAAAATAAAAACATAGTCAAAGGAGCTGTAGCAGTGAAGAGGAACCTTTGATGAGGATATTGAGAAGATTGTAAAAAGAAGGATACTTTGGGTTGATGGTGTTTTTTATATGATATGTTCCCATCAATGTCAAAGGGGGAGATTGTTGGAGATTTGCTTCTGTGCAAATAGTTGACTGTATGTTTGTCATTGATGACAAAATATAGTATACAACAATGAACTGTATTGACGTTTTAGTATGGATATGTGGAAGCCTTGTGCAGTTGTTTTTATGTTTCAGACATAGTTACTATACCATGTACATACACGCAGATTCAGATGTTCAGTAATAGTTGAGTTATGTTACTCTGTTTACCAGACACAGTTTCAAAAGATTGTTTTCAAAAAGCTGATAGTAATTTTATTGATTCTTCAGTTGCATCTATCTATGGGTTATGCGTGTTGGGTATGTGCAGGATCATGGTATGCCAAACTAGGCCCTTAAGTGACAATGAAAATTTAGAAAATCAGGGTTGGGAAAGTTAACTTAAAAATTTGAGTAAGTTATCAATCTCATATAAAAAATGTGTAAGAATACGATCTGTAGAAAATTGAATTTACTTTATAAGCTACTATCCCTTTTTCAAATAGAATATATTCTTAATGGTAAAATTTTAAATTTCAATGTAGTAGTATGAAAATTTCAGGAAAAAGATAAGAAGTAGGTGTATGTCTGACCACCTTAAACACAATCAAATGATAATATTTTTTTACAGTATTATATATATAAGTAGTAGAATCATGTTCGAATGTGACACATTTTTTTGTAATTTTTTTCCAATTAAATAATTAATTATGATTTTTCTACTACGACTTTTATAGAATATAAAAAATCTCGTGTTTGACCACCTTAACTTAGTCTAAACTTCATCAAATTGAAAAGTGTTTATTTTTTTATTGTATTAGGAAAAGAATAGAATGTGACTTAAGTTTTGGATTTCAAAAATGTTATACCATTTGAAATTTATTGTTATTTTTCAATCAATCTATCAATCAGGACTAAAAAGATAAGAAGTAGGTGTATGTCTGACCACCTTAAACACAATCAAATGATAATATTTTTTTACTAGATTCTAGATATAAGTAGTAGACTCATTTCGGGATGTGACGCATATATTTTTGTAATTTTTTTCCAAGTAAATAATTAATTATGAATTTTCTTCTAAAAATTTTTAGAATATAAAAACTCAAGCATCTGACCACCATAACTTAGTCTAAAATTCATCAAATTGAGTTTTGTTTCTTTTTTTCTTGTAGTAGGAGAAGCATAGAATGTGACACATGTTTTATATTTAAAAAATGTTATACCAATTGAAATTTATAGTTTATTTTCAATCAGACTACCAATTAGGACTTCTTTTTCATATCGCCACTTTTTGGCATACCATGATCCTGCACGTGCCCTATTCAGTTTCATGTTTAGTTATGAGTCTAAGATAATTAACCAAAGGCTCTAATTGTGTTTCATCTGAAGCATGTCATTTGGGTAATTTTGGTGGAGCTGACTATGTGAAGCAATACGTCTATTCAGTTTGAGTTGTGCAATTCTAATTATGTGCGTGCTTGGTTTGGCTGACTAAAGAAGCATTGAAGGGATTCCTAAAGCCGACAAAGATCATATCTTTTGGAGAATATACTTATAGTAGTTCATTTGAAGATCACCAAGTGTGAATGATAAGAAAAGGAATAGAAAAAGGACAGAATAGAATGCTGATTGTTTTGGGATAGTAAAGCCATTTCATTCATTAGATAAAGATCTATGTGAAGAAGCAGAGAGAATATAAAATTCATTGGAATTGATCAAGACATTAGGTCTACATAAACTGTTCATTTTCAGATATAGTGTATATCTATTTTACTGTTCAGGTTGCAGCCTTCACCATATTAAGCAGTGAGCTTTTGGGTAGTGAGTCCTCACCCCTAATAGGGTTATTTGTAAAAGACTCCTAATAGGGTCCGACCCTTGACTAGGTCACTATACTTATTGCTTTGTAAAGATCAACTCCTAACAAGGTTGTAAGATCTTCTAACAGGGATTATTATACTCAAGTATAGTTCTTTGTGGGTGCTAATTCCCACCAGGGTTTTTACCTAGTTTGGTTTCCCCGTAACCAAGATTGTGGTCTTCTATTTTGTGTTATCTGAAATGTGTATGTGCTTATGATATTCTGTAATTAATTAAGAAAAAGAATTTAACTTGCTGATAACGGATTCACCCCCCCTCTCAGTTATCCCTTGGGACTATTCTAACAAATATTAATTCATATTGTTTTATTCTTACGTTCTTTACATCAATACTAACCAAATTCAATTATCGTTCCATTAATTCTTTGCAATTAAAATTTGTTTCATCAATTAAACTATTTTTTTTCATATCATTATTTATCAATTCAAATGTGATTAACATTAAGTTTAATCTATTTTTATTGATCTTTATCATTATATTATCATTGTAATTCATCTCATTTAAATTAATTTGATCATTAATAATGTCTACTCTAATTATGGAAATTAAACTGAATAGTTCTAATTATCATCAATGAAAAACTCATGTTTCCTTTTTATTCCGTTTTAAACACTTGCTTGAATTTTCTATAGATTCTTCTATTGAACCAGCTAACTCTGCTTCACAAGTAGAAAAAGATGCATGGAAAACAAAAAATGAAGAAGCTCTTGGTTTGATTGGTCTCTCAATTATTCCTGACCTTTATGTCTTAATTGGACATTGTACCAAAGCCCATCAAGCGTGGGACATTCTACAATAGATGTATGACATCTCATCTGAATCCCGTAAGATTCAACTCCAAGACAACTTGGAGGACTTGAGGTATAATGACTTTAAAACTATGGATGAATTCTTACTCAAGTTTGATGCAATTCAAACTCAACTAAGTGGTGTTAATGTTACTTTGACTGACATTAGATTAATTACTATTATCTTAAAGAAATGTCTTCTTAAGGAATTTTAGCAATTCATTACTAATATTCATTCTCAGCTTGCAATTCCTAGCTTAGCTCCTCATTTAACTTATGCTATTTTTTAAAATTTGTTATGTTAAGAGGAGGCTAAATTATTTAAATTTGGTACTATTAAATCTCATGAAAACACTTTTATGTCTAAGCAACATAATAGCTCATATAATAATAATACCTCTAATAATTATTCTCATAATAACAATCATAATAATCATAACTCAAATCATCATAAGATAAATCAAAGACCCCATTTCACCTATTGTGGGAAAGAGAACCATATTACTAATAACTGCTTTAAAAAGCAAAAGGATAATAGACACATGAATCCAAATCATCAACCTTCTAATTCTGATGAGGATAATGGTAATCAATCACGTCATGCATTTACAATTCGTCATAATGTTACTAGCCCTTTTTAGTGATATGGTGCATGTTCAAGGGGTATTTCTTTCTTTAGTATTATCAATTGTTACCTTATGTCCTTCATGTTGCTAAGATTTTAATTTGTTCAAGTAATCATACTACATTGCCTTCCTATGGTTTATTTCATTATTTAACTTTATTTTCTCTCATATTTCATATGATCTATTGTTGTATCTTTTATGAGTTTCTTTTGATCTATTCTTCCATTTGTAAGTTGCATTGGATGATCTTAATTCAGTTGATGTTGATCAACTTGTTCCATCTATAAGATGCAGTGAATGCACTTACTTCAATTGAAGTTGATCAACTTGTTCCATCTATAAGATGCAGTGGATGCACTTACTTCAGTTGATGTTTATCAACTTGTTCCATATGTAAGATGCAGTGGATGCACTTACTTCAGTTGATGATGATCAACTTGTTCCATTTGTAAGATGCATTGCATACAGTTACTTCAGTTGATGTTGATCAAATTGTTCCATTTTTAAGATGCAATGGATGCACTACTTACTTCAATTGATGTTTATCAACTTGTTCCTTTGATTGTTTTTGGGTGAAGTTGTTATTCTTGAAATCCTTCTTGAAGTTTGTTGGATTTCTCATATATTTAGCAGCTCTCTCTCCCTCTCTCTCTCTCTCTCTCTCTCTCTCTCCTTGGTTCAATTTATTTAGCACATGTCATTCTTAATGTTGGTTTATATTATTATCTCCTTAATGGTTCATTGCTTATGGTTCATAAGTGTAGTCATGATTGGCTAATTAATTCAAATACTTATTGGTGCTTGAGAAATATGTTCTACTTGGATTATGGTTTCCTCTCTCTCACTCCTCTTTGAAATCTTACTAATGTGATGATGTGTTTTCATTCTTCATTTCTTAGATTGTGAGTCATGCATGTTATGGATTAGCTACCCATTCACTTGCAGTAACTCATTAATGGACTGTCTATATCCATGTGATTGATGCAATGTTGATGCATGCCTCATTTCTGCATTAGTATATATATTTTTGAGATGAGAGGATGATTGTTTTTTATGGTACCTTGACCATTTGGTGTATCTTTATTTCATGTTTATCTCTTTTATTTGATGAAATCTCATGCATTTCTTTAAAGACATTTTTTGATGTAACGGTTTCAAAGTTACACTAACTTGAATATTAGATGACATTCTTCTTGTGGATGAGTTCCTTGGTTTATGTTTCTATGTTTCTTTGTTTCAGGTGAATCTTCAAGGCCCACTTATGGAATCACTTCCTCTTCACATGTCCTATAACTTCAATAAGATTACATCAAGACTCGGATCAAGACAATCAAATCTCTTCCTTATATTGAAGACCAAGTTACAGATTTTGTAAAGAGACATTTCACTCTCATTGTTAAAATTTGGGTTTAATTCCCTTGTTGTAAATACCCCAAGTAAAGATTAAAGGGGGGTGTTAGAATTTAATCTTTCCTTGGTGAAAATATGTAATTAAAGGATAAACCAAGGTATCCTATATTGTATTTTTCCTCTAGTCCAAGTAGGAGGACATGTCACATTTTTGTAATTCCTTTAATAAGAAAATTAGATATTCCTCCTTAAGATGAATCTCACATTTGGCACACAAAAAATGTGAATGTGGCATTCATAGAAGATGGGAGTTACATGCAAACTCCTCCACTCGTTTCTATTTAAGAGATGCCTTTACACACACTTGTTTAATAATCTTCTCTCTTTTCTCACTTCTCATGACATTATCAACTTGCTCTCATTATTGTATTGAGCTTATTTCTCTCATTCTTTAGGCTTTGTGCCATATTAATATTATTCACAAGGGTTTTTTCTTTTTTTTTTCCCCTTTCAAAAATCCTTGTGTTCTTGTCATGATTCTTGGAGCATTTTGGTGTACTTATGGTTGATCTATTGAAGGAAAATCTCTCTCTCTCTCTCTCTCTCTCTAGTAAAAATCTTCTTTTTGCACATTCTCTTGAATTCTTTCCTTATCTTTTTCATTTTACTTTATGTTTATAACAACTATGTATCCTAAAATTGGGCAATTCAAGAAGATATTAACATAAGTGTAAAGGATATGACATTTGGTTACAACTTGGCATTGTGCATGGATGAGAAGTTGGATCATTTTAGAATGTTGAGTTGTTGATGCATAACTTTTTCATCCTTATGAAGAGTGTCATAATTATTGATGATGAGATGGTTACAATTGCAAATGAAGAAGATAAAGATGGAGGAGTATGTAGCATAACTTGTGACTTAAATTTTCATCAAAATTACAAGTTTGAAGTTATCTTTAAGCGTTAAAGTAACTTATGTCACATGTTTGTAATCAAATTAGAAAGTAAGTTTTATTTATGTAAAAGTTGATAAATTTCTAAATAAAATAAATCTTATTTTATTTTCTCAAAAATTACAAGGGTAGCAACTAGGTGGTTAGTAGTTGGTTGTCTAAAGAAGCCTATAAATACAAGGCTTATGCAATGTAAAGGGGAGGAATTTTTTAGAAAAAAAGGGAGAAACTCTGTCGAATTGTGTAGAGAGACTTACAAAGAAATTTTATGTTCATATTTCGTACTTGAAGGATTTTGAACTTATATATTTTCAAAAGAATAACCAAGAATGCATTTGATTCGTATGTCTTAAATGTATATTTTAGTTATTATTATCAATTTCCCGTATGTTAAATTGATAATCCCTTTGATTACATTGGATATATTTAAAATATGAAGCATGTTCACATCCTGGTAGCTCGGTTAGAAAATGTTGAGGTTACCTGTTTCCTCATATGTTGGAACATGTTTCGTTTCTTTCATTGATTTAACATATCCAACTTATCTCACATTTAAAACCCCTTTGTAATATGTTATCATTTGGGGATCTCATATGGTATTCATATGTCTACTATTGGGGTTTTTGCCATCTATTTCCTTTCATTTTGTTTTTTCTCCTTTTTGTACTTTCAGGTGAAAAGTTCTCAGAAAATACCAAATACCCCTATCATACAAATGAAGTTTCCCCTCTCAAATGCAGAGGAAGATTCAAACCAGATAGTGAATAGATTACAATATCTCCAACTGTTGGCACGGTTGTCACTGCTCACAAGGTAAACAGGGTCTATTTTGAAGAAGCACTCGCAATGAAAAATCTATTTACCAACACAAATTAACATAGTATGACTTAATATAATAACCATAGAGTGATATTTCCAAAACTATGACTCAATACAAATACATTATAATTTGATTGATCTATATACTTTAAGCATTTCTCTATTATTTGAGAAATTTATTTCGTGAGTGAGTACTATCTGTAAACTATATTTAAACAAATTAAAAATCTCCATAAATCAAAATCTAGAGGAAAATTAGACCATAAAATATGGAAGCTAAGATTTATTATGATAATAATAATTCAAAAAGATTTCATTTCTAGATCTCAATAGATAATTACTTAATGGAAATTTCATATTCATATTGGCTTAAGAATTTTAAACAACTTAGAAATTCTTGTAAGTTAAAATCAGAGAGAAAAAAGATTCCATTTCCCAAGTTCAATAGATCATTAAGTAATATCATAAGTATATCGACTCTAGTTAAAATTCTTTTTGAAGGATTTCTAGAGCTTAAAAGAAACTATCATAAGTATATCAACTCTAGTAATATTTTGACAACTTCGAAATACTTGTAAAGTAAAATTTGTAAAAAAAAAAATTCATTTTAAGAGCTCGATAGGTTATTACTCAATGGTAACTATCATATTTATATTGGCTCAAGTAATATTTCAGCAACTTAGCAATCCTTGTAAATTAAAATGTGTTAAAAAAATTTCATTTCTAGGGCTCAATAGATCATTACTCGACAAAAATATCATATCTATATTGGCTATAGAAATATTTCAACAACTTAGAAATCCTTGTAAATTAAAATCTGTGAAAAAAGATTCCATTTGTAGAGCTCAAAAGATCATTACTTTAATGGAAACTATCATATATATTGGTTCTAGTAATATTTCAACTTGGAAATTTAATGGAAACTATCATATATATTGGTTCTAGTAATATTTCAACTTGGAAATCCTTGTAAATTAAGATTTGTAAAAAAATATTATATTTCTATAGTGTAATAGATCATTGCTTAATGGAAACTTTCATATTAGGTTCTAGTAGTATTTCAACAACTTACGAATCCTTGTAAATTAAAATCTTAAAACAAAAATTGCATTTCTATAGTTTAATAGATCATGACTTAATGGAAATGGTCATATTTATATTGGGTATAGTAATATTTCAACAATTTAGATATCCTTATAATTAAAATCTATTAAAAAAGATCCAATTTCTAGAACTCAATAGGTCATTACTTAATGACAACATCATATTTATATGGGTGCTCTAGTAAATTTTCAACAACTTACATCATATTTATATTTATATGGGCGCTCTAGTAAAAATTCACATCTAGAACTCAATAGATCATTATTTAGTGGAGACTATTTCAACCACTTACAAATCTGTGTAAATTAAAATTCTTAAAAAAATTTCATGTTTAGAGTTCAATAGATCATTTAATGAAAACTATCACATTTATATCAGCTCTAGTAATATCTCAACAACTTTGAAATTCTTGTAGATTAAAATTTGTATAAAAAGATTTCATGTTTAGAATTTAATTATTACTTAATGGAAACTATCATATATTCATATCAGCTCTAATAATATTTCAACCCTAATAATATTTAATAATGTAAAAAAGTTCTTATATTACTTGTGCAAAGTAATTTAGAACAACTCTCTTTCTTAAAAAATCATCAAAGGAGTTGAATATCCATTTCTCTTTTATCTTCCTAAGATATCTCAAGAAAATCATTGAATGCCTTTAATATTCATTTGAAAAAGTTGTTGGGTATTGGAAGGCCAATGGACATTTGTCCTGTTTCTGCCTTTGTCTCTTTAGCTATTCGGTTATGAGCTATTAAATAAGCTCTTCTCTTCATTGTAATCTGATTATTGAGTGAATCTTATTCTTCTGCTCTTAGTGTGGACGTAGGCATTTATGCTAAACCACAACAAATACTGTGTACTATGTATTGCGTCTTTGTTCTTCTTTTACTGCTGTTATTTTACTTTTACAATTGGTATCAGAGCGAGGTTGAATTGCTGGTAAGATTTCGATGGTTGAAATTTCAGAATCATGGAAGATTTAAGAGTGCAGAAATTTTATGGAAAGAACTTCAGAATATGGAAGATCCAGATGAAATCTTTTTTGATCAAGCAGAGCCTCTCACTCACAATCGAAGGGAAGACAAAGAAGCCAACAACAATGAGCAACGAAGATTAGGAATCGTTGGATGAAAAAGCCAAAGCAACAATTTTTCTTTCTTTAAATGATAACATGTTGTACAATGTTGCAAATGAAGAAACGACAAAGGTTGTATGGGATAAGTTCACAGCCACATATGCAATGGCATCTATAGCAAATAAAGTCTTCATTATGAATAAATTATACAAATTGAAGATGAGGGAAGATGAGGCCATGATGAATCATCTAAACGATTTCAACACTTTGATCAGCCAAGCGGATTTGGTCGACATGAAACAAGACAATGAGAACAAGGATTCCTTGTTGTTGTGCTCTCTTCCAAACAGATGGGATGGAGTTGTAACCACTGTTAGCACTACAACATCAAGCACAAAAAATTTAACATTTGATGAAGTTTCAGCAACTCTTCTCAGCGAAGACATGAGAAGGAAGAATTTGGAGTCTTCAACCAGCAAAGCTCTAACAATGGTGAGTACCAAAAATAGGGGAAGAAGCCATTATAGAGGAAGAAATAACAACAATCAGAGGTCTCAATCTGCAAGAAGATCGTAGTCAAGAGGTAGAAAAAATGGTTGTTGGTTTTGTGGCAAAGCTGGTCATGTTAAGAAAGATTGTCACAAATACAAGAAGGCGCAAGAAAGGGATTTGGACAGCGAAGAAAACATTTCCCATGAAAAGGATGATGGTATTTTAGTACTTTCTACAAGTGACACAAAATAAAACTCTTGGGTCATGGATTCTGGTGCCTCCTTTCATGCCACTTCTTGCACAGAATTTCTCACAAATTACCAAGAAGGTAAATTTGGAAAAGTTTATTTGGGTGATAATAATTGTTGTGAAATTATTGGAAAAGGTGATGTTGTTTTGCCATTGGAAGGAGGAGGCCAATGGCTTCTCAAAGATGTTCATCATATTCCAAAGTTAAAAAGAAATCTGAAATCTGTCAGTCAATTGCATACACAAGGTTGCCATACCTTTTTCTTTGCAGATTCATGGAAGGTAACTAAAGGTTCCATGGTGATTGTCAAAGGCAATAGAGTTGGTAGTTTGTATCTTTTAGAGTGTCCTAGTGAAGTGGGAGATGCTATGACAGTCATAGGAAGCAATGTAGCTCTTTGGCATCAAAGGTTAGGCCATATGAGAAAGAAAGGCCTTGAAGTGATGCTCAACCGTGATCAATTACCGGGTCTAAAATCTATAGATTTGGAATTCTACAAACATTGTCTTTGTGGAAAACAAAAATGGGTTAGCTTCTTGAAGAATGGACATGACAAGAAGACAACACCATTGGAGCTAGTACACTCAGATGTCTTCGGACCTATGAAGGTAACTTCTTATGGAGGTGCAAAATATTTTTTTACTTTTCTTGATGACTATACTCGGAAAGTGTGGATTTACATGATGTCTCGTAAATCTGAAGTGTTTTCAAAATTTAAAATTTTCAAAGCGCTTCTTGAAAATCAAAGTGGTCATAAAATAAAATGTTTAAAGATGGATAATGGGGGTGAATTCTATTCTTTGGAGTTTGATAATTTTTGTGCAGATTATGGTATTCGTAGAATCAAGGTTGTCCCTTATACTCCACAAGAAAATGGAGTAGCAGAAAGGCTGAATCGAACAATTCTTGAGAAAGCTAGATGTATGCTTTCTAATTCTGGTTTGGGCAAAGAATTCTGGGCAGAAGCATGTAATATCATTGTGTATTTAATCAATCACAGTCCCCCCTCTTGGTTGGATTTTGGTATTCCAGAAGAAGAATGACTCGGAAAGAGAATCTCTTATGCACATATCCGGGTATTCGGCTGTCAAGCTTTTGTACATGTCTAGAAAGAAAAGAGGACAAAGTTGGATTTCAGATCACAAAAGTGTATCTTTGTGGGCTATGGCGAAGATCAATTTGGTTTTCGATTGTGGGATCAAATTAAGAAGAAAATTGTGAGAAGTAGAGATGTGGTTTTCAATGAGATAATGTTTCCAGCCTTATCAGAGGAAACACATATAATAGATTATGTTCCTTTAATGTATTTCGCCAACAATGGTATTGACTCCTCTCATAACCAAAATCCACATCCTCTACATTCTAATATGACACCCACCTCTGTTCTAGCCCCTACACCTATGAAATATTCATCCTCTTTTTATTCTGAAAGTCATGCTCCAATTTCTAATAATGATCATCATCTTCAATATGATGACACTGTGAATTTGCATACACCTACAAGCTGCGAACAGAATGATCCTTGTATGCAGCGTGGAAGACCATAGTATTTGTTTGAGACAACAACCTATGTATTTGATAACGACATCCCTCTAAGTAATGCCCCAGCAAATGATTTTGGTGAGGACATGATTCCTCTGTTAAATCCACGTGAGATGGACATAGCCTATGACTTGCAACATGACCCGCGCATAGAGCAGCAAGGCTAGCATAAAGGGAAGAACCTGCGAGGAGTGCAGGGCCCATAGGGAATGCATAGTGGCTCGCGTGAAGAGGAGAATGGAACACCTCCTGCAGCCATGCATGGGGAAAGACAAAGTGGAATGCCTCCTGTGAAATTTCCACATAGGATAGAGAATAACCCTTTGGAAGCCCCGCGCAGGACTCTCAGTCCTCTCCCTTCTTCAAACCCACGTGCCTTTTCCAGCTCCCCAGCCACTGTAGATTCATATGGTATGGGGATTTCTGTCTTCAACACTGGACATGGAAATTTATCTTGGGCAAAGAGGCAGGGGACACATGATGAAATTGGGGAAAACACCAATATCTATCTATATACTGTCCATCCAATCTCACATCCCAATTTTCAGCATGATGATTCGATGGCTTTTGGACAGAGTAGTGCAATTGTGGAAAATCAAGGATTGAGGAGATCAACCAGGCAAAAGAAAATTCCTTCAAAATTCACAGACTATGAACTCTTATTCGCTGAGGCAGAGCCCAAATTGTTGATTTTAGAGCAAGCTGAACCGGCCAATTATAAAGTCACCTGTCTAAGCAGTGATAACGATAAATGGATGAATGCTATGAACAAAGAAATGAGTTTGTTGGAAGCAAATCACACTTGGGATTTGGTCCCTCTACCACCAATTTGGAAACCCCTTAAGAACAAGTGGGTTTACAAACTGAAAGATGAAGGCCGAGGTTTAAAACACTATAAAGCTTGACTAGTGGTAAAAGGACACGCTCGGCAAGAAGGGATTGATTTCACATAGATTTTCTCACAGGTTGTCAAAATGATAACTATCTGAACTATTTTGGGACTCGCAGCTGTGTGGGATCTTGAATTGGGGAAGCTTGATGTCAAGACTGCATTTCTACATGGTGATGTGGATGAGGAGCTATATATGGAGCAGCCTCAAGGTTTTATTGACAAAGGGAAAGCACATATTTATTGCAGGTTAAGAAGGAGTTTGTATGGGCTCAAGTAAGCCCCACGATAGTGGTATCTAAAATTTGATTGCTTCATGGTTGAGAAAAACTTCATAAGATGTGAATCTGATCCATGTATTTATTACAAGAAACTTCCAAATGGTGAATTCATTATTCTGCTTTTATATGTTGATGACATATTGATAGCCAACACAAGTTCTTGAATTGTTGGTGAGCTGAAAACCAAGTTGGCAAGTAAATTTTCCATGAAGGACTTAGGGGCAGCCAAGAAGATTCTTGGTATGACAATCACAAGGGACAAAAAAAAGAAAGAAATTACTTTGTCTCAAAAGGATTACATTAACAAAGTTGTGGACAGATTTGGCATGAATGATGCCAAGATAGTTTCTACTCCTCTTGCTTCTCATTTTCAGTTGTCTTTCGAATTGTGTCCAAAAACACAAGAGGAAAAGGAATTCATGGACAACATTCCTTATAAATCAGCAGTTGGTAGCATAATGTATGCTATGGTTTCCACTCACCCCGACATTGCCCATGCAGTGGGAGTAGTAAGTAGGTTCATGAGCAATCTCGGGAAGCTTCATTGGGAAGCTGTTAAATGGATAGTAAGATATTTAAAAGGCACTTCAGATTATGTTTTATGTTTTGGTGGAAACAATAAACAACTGCAAGGATTCATGAATTCAGATCTTGCCAAAGATTTGGATAAGCGTAGATCTACTACCAGTTACACATTCATGTTCACTGGAGCTACTATTAGCTGGGCCTCAAGGCTACAACATTCTATTGCTCTCTCCTCGGCTGAAGCTAAGTATTTGGCTCTTTTCAAAGGTGCTCGGGAGATGATTTGGTTGCAGTGATTACTTGGTGAAATGAAGTATCAACAACATGATTATGTATTATTTAGTGATAGTCACAGTGCCATCTTTATGGCTCATAATCATACATCTCAACGACATTCAAAACACATTGACATTCATGCTCACTTTGTTTGGCATATGGTTGAAGAGGGTAGGTTGAAGGTTGAAAAGATTGATACCAAAATCAATCCGGCAGATATATTCATGAAAGTTGTAACCAAAGAGAAGTTCTAATGTGCAAGAACTTTTCTTGGACTTGTTAAGCTAAAGTAGGTTAGCATGTAGAGCAGGGGAATGCCTGATCAACTAAAATATCCATTGACTTCCGATGGGAGTTTGTTGGGTATTGGAAGGCCAATGGACATTTGTCCTGTTGCTACCTTTGTCTCTTCAGCTGTTCAGTTATGAGCTATTAAATAAGCTCTTCTCTTCATTGTAATCTGATTATTGAGTGAATATTATTCTTCTGCTCTCAGTGTGGACGTAGGCATTTATGCTGAACCACGATAAATACTGTGTACTGTATATTGCGTCTTTTTTCTTCTTTTACTGCTGTTATTTTACTTTTACAAAATCTGTTCCATGTCTGATTCATCTTGCTGTGACTAGTAGTACTAATATAAGCATAGATGTACAACTAGTAATTTCTTAACTATCTCTTACGACAAGTGGGAAAAAAACCAGCTTCTACCAATGCTTAAAGTTCTTTCTAAGAGCATTAATCATAAACAACCAAAAACCTAATTATTTGCTTTTATGTCAAGCACCTACATTTCAATGCCAATTCATCCAATTTGGCTTGAAATTCCTCAATTGCTGCATCATCATTCTCATCCAGCCATTCCTCAATAGTATTTAGTTCCCCACTGATATCATCTACAACACTTGTCTCCATCATTCCCCTGCTCTTGGCCTCTCTCACCCTACTTTTCATGTTGCAAATATAACATTCCAAAGTGTTTTTGGCCATATGCTTCTTTTCCATTTCTTCATCCTCTTTTTGGAATACGTCTGCATCGGCCACCATTCTATCTATCTCTTCCTTACCCAGTCTCTCACGCTCATTTGTAACAGTAATTTTATTATTTCTCTCTGTTCCCACATCCTGAGCAGAGGCTCTAAGAATTCCCTCTACATCCAATTGAAAGCAGAATTTTATGTCTGGCATGCCACACCGGGCAGGTGGAATCCCATTGAGGACAAATTCACCTAGCAAATTGTTGTGTGCAACCAAAGCTCTCTCGCCTTCATAAATTGGAAAACTTACACTTGTTTGGTTGTCAAATTTTGTGGTGACAGACATCTCTTTTAGAGTAGGAATGGGTGTATTGTGGGGAACTACTACTCTCATGACGCCATCGTCAATTGAAATTCTAAGACTCAAAGGAGTGACGTCCATCAAGACTATGTAAAATTTGTCTTTGTTTAGTACAACTTCCTACAGAGTTGCACCATAAGAAACTACCTCGTCTGGGTTTACACTTTTGCAGAGCTCCTTTCCCTCAAAGAATTGACTTAGCAATTCTTGTACTTTGGGTATGTGTGAAGAACCTCCTACTAACACAATGTCCTTTATTTGGTGTCGCCTCCAACAAATTTTACTTCAACCTTACCTCTTTCAACTGTAACAATAGATATGTCAAAGGTACCTCCTCCAAGGTCAATTACTGGAATGTTTCTTGATCCTTTCACCAACGTGTCAAAGCCATTAAGTTTTTGCTGCAGCTATGGGTTCATTGATGATACGCATAACATTAAGCCTTCCAATGTTACCCGCATCTTTAGTTGCTCGCTTCTACGAATCATTAAAATAAGCGGGCACAGTAATGATAGCATTCTTAACATCACTTTGGAGGTATTTCTTGGCATCATCTTCATTTTCACCAGCACCATGGATGAGATTTATTCAGCTACAAATGATCTTTTCTCACTTTTATAAGTGACTTCAACCATAGGCTTGTCATTCTTACCGAGAATGATAGTGAATGGCCACAATTGTTTGTCAGACTGTATAGAGGGATCATTATATCTCCTTCCAATAAGTCTCTTGACATCAAACATGGTGTTGGTAGGATTAGTTGAAATCTGAAACTTGGCAGCATCCCCAACAAGTCTTTCGTTGAGGGTGAAAGAAACCATGGAGGGAGCAGTTATGTTTCCTTGGTCATTAGGAAGAATTTCAATTCTGTCATGCTGCCACACTCCCACACAATTATAATTTGTCCCTAGATCAATGCCAATAGCCTTATCTTTTCCCGCTCTATCCATGTCAGATTCTGCATGAATGTAAGAAGAGTATTTAGAAAAATTTTAGTTAATGTGACCACTGCTATTACTAGTTCCTAATTCAATGTTTTTTAGAATGCAAGCTTGGACATATTGCAAAAGTTTTATAATATGAAGTGAAAAGGTAGAGGACAAAACAAAGACTAGAACAAAGAGCAAAAGAAACGGAGATATAGCATAGTTCAATCCAAAATGATAATGTATAAAAGGCATAAATTTAACACAAGACAGAGCTGTTGATTTTTATAGTGCACAGAAACTTAAGAATAAACATCTCATTCGTTGGCTGCTCTAAACTGTTGCTACAGCGAAGACTAGCATATGCTCTCATACAACAAAGGATTAGAGACTTCAAAGCTTATGTATATAGCTCAGCGAAGGGAGTAGTAAATGAGCATCCTTGGTTGGAGAGAAAATATGAGAAAAAAGATTTTGCAGTTAATTCTCAATTGAATATGTCTGAATACAGAGATTGAGGAGGATCAAAGCTGGTTTAATTAAATACATGGGAGGTGGCCGCTATCGTTGTGTAGTCATTTTTTCCAATCGGCTAACATTTTAGTTGGCTATTTAGCCAATACTGCTGTCTTTGAGGTCATTTCTGCCTAAGGACTGCCTTTACTCCTCTATCACTAAGCGTGCAAAATCTCACCCATGGCTAAACAACCAACTAAATCATAAGTTATATAAAAGCAGTGATGAAAAATAAATTAAATGTCTCCGTCGTAAAAATGTGTTTTAGTTGTAAAAGTTAGAGAGCAGAAAAAATATGCAAACAAGAATGCAAAAATAGAGTACACCAATTTATTGTGGTTTAGATAATAATGCCTACATCCACACTGAGCAGGAGAATATCTTATTGATTCAAAAGTCTATAACAAGTTATAGAAAATGACATTAAATAAAGAGCTCCAAAGAGACTCTTGAGAAGCCACCAAAGAAGTGGAAGAGACAGAGTCTCTTGGAGGGAAAGAAGGGACGGTTGGGCTTCATATCCCCAACAATCTCCCACTTGAAGACCATCCACTGCTATAACAAGTTATTCCCCTACTCTAATCCTTGTGATCACATGTTGGAAATGCCAACAGAAGCTCAGGAAAACTCAAACTTCTCCCATGTTACAACCTTCGTGAGAGCATCAACTAGATTCACTTTTGTGTCAATCTTGACAACTTGAAGTTTTTCTTCTTCCACCATATGCCTAATGTAATGATAACACAAGTCAATGTGCTTCGAGCGTCACTGAGATGTATGATTCTTTCTCATGAATATAGCACTATTACTGTCACAAAAGAGATTAAAATCTGATTGTTGCAAGCCCAATTCCTTATACAAAATCTGCAACCATACCATATTTTTTGCCCCCTCAAAGAGAGACATGTATTTGGCTTTAGCAGATGATTGTGCAACCAAATGTTACAATCTAGAACCCCAACTGATGGCTTCCCTAGAAAATGTGAAAGCATAACCTGAGGTGGATCTCCGCTTGTCTAAATCTCCACCAAGATCCAAATCTATGAATCCTTGCAATGCTGTCTTATCTATCCCAAAGCATAAAGAGAGAGCAGAGGTGCCTTTAACATACCGGAGAATCCATTTAACCGCCTCCCAATGAGGCTTACTGGGATTACTCATAAACTGGCTAACTACTCCCACTGCATGAGCAATATTCGGGTGAGTAGAAATCATATCATACATAATGCTGCCAACTACTAAAGTATAAGAGATTCCCTTCATGAATTTTGTACCCTCATGTGTTGTGGGACACATTTCAGTAGTCAAATGAAAATGAGATTCTAAAGGGACACAAAATGGTTTGGCTTCTAGCATGCCAAATCTGTCCAATACCTTGTCAATGTATTGCTTTTGAGATAACCAAAGTTTCCTCTTGGATCTGTCTCATGAAATTGTCATCCCAAGTATCCTCTTGGCTGTCCCCAAATCTTTCATTGCATATCTGCTGACCAAATTCTTCTTCAATTCATGAACAATCTTCATACTAGTCCCGGCTACTAGCATATCATCCACATATAGTAAGAGAATTATAAATTCGCCTGTGGGAAATTGTTTATAATAAAAACATGGATCAGCCTCTGAATGTATGAACTTGTGCTCAATCATAAACTGATTGAATTTCTTGTACCATTGCCTTGGGGCCTACTTAAGTCCATACAAACTTCTCTTCAATTTGCAATAAAGATGCTCCTTCCCCTTTCTCACAAAGCCTTCCGGCTGCATCATATAAAGTTCATCTACATCACCATGTAGGAATGCAGTCTTGACATCCAATTGCTCCAACTCAAGATCCCATGTAGCAACCAAGCCTAGAATGGCTCTAATAGTAGTCATCTTGACTACCAGGGAAAAATCTCATTGAATTCGATGCCCTAATGTTGTCCATATCCTTTTACCACTGATCTAGCCCGATAACAAACCTTTCTGCCATCTTCTTCCTTTAATTTATAAACCCATTTATTCTTGAGAGCCTATCTATTTGGTGGCAAAGTCACCAAGTCCCAAGTCTGATTTGTTGCCAACAAATCCATTTCTTCCCTCATGGCCTCTTGCCATTTCTGCGAATTTAGAGCTCTGCAAGCAGCCTTGTAATTTGCAGGCTCCAGTTGATCGGACACTAGTAAAGACGGTTTTGCCTCTTCTGCAATTAGTAACTCATAATCAAAGAACTTTGATCAATTTTTTCTCTATCTAGAAGACCTTCATAATGTATTATTCTATCTCTGTTCATTTCTCTATTCACTAGTGTCAAATGCAGTTGAAAAAGATCTAAGTCTGTGACTGCCATTCTCCCCCAATTCTGCAGTGATTTTGAAATTTCTAACTGCAGGCAAATTTAATTTAGCATGAACCCTAATTTTGATTTTAGATGGATGTGTGATCTACTTTGTTTTTCGTAACATGGGGTCTACAGAGTCATTTGGTCTCTGCTGGTGATTGTGCGGGGAAGTATTGTCTCTGCTGGTGACTGTGCATGGCGGCTTGGCTAGACTATCTTCCAGCGTGGGTTGTTGGCTACTAGAAGCACCCGCACCTATAGCATGGTCAGTGTGTGAGGGAGGGTAAGAAGCCTCTGCAGCTTCTACTACTTGATCCACGCATACAGAGGGAGAAGATTTCGCAGCTGCTGCTACTGAACTTGTGCGTGGGGAGAGACCCGCAGCTTCTGCTGCTTCTATTTGTGGGGTGTGGGTTATGGTTGGATACACCACAATTAGTGTGTGGTGTTCAAACATGTTTGGATTTTCATTTGTGTTAGGAAATGAGACCCTATCGTCCCAGAGTGTAGATGATGATGGGTGTGAAACATAGTACACATCAACTCTGTTCAAACCAAACATTTTCTATGCATTCCCTCTGGTTAAATCAGAGAATATATGCTCCCTCTCATTAGTTATATTACCAATATCTCTATCTTTTCTGATACCAAAACCATTGTCATTATTTTGTGTCTTTGAGACATTGTTTGTGAAAACAATTTTAGACATGTATTCCTCTTCCAATGTTGATTGTGGCTGCAGACCTGGAAATGTCTTCTCATTAAAGACAACATCTCTACTTCAGATTATTTTTTGCTCCAATGGATCCCAAATATGAAACCCATACTGATCTTCACCATAGCCCATGAAGATACCCCTTTGAGATTTAAAATCCAGCTTGGTTCTCTTCTCTTTCGACATGTGAACAAAAACTTCACACCCAAACACCCAGATGTGAGAGTATGAGATTCTTTTTCCCAACCATTCCTCCTCCAAAATGCCAAAATCTAGTCTTGATGAAGGATTTTGATTAATGAGATACACTGTTGTATTACATGCCTCAGCCCATAATTCCTTACTCAATCTGACATTAGAGAGCATGCACCAAGCTCTCTCGAGAATAGTTCTATTTAGCCTTTCTGATGCTCCATTTTCTTGTGGAGTAAATGGAACAACCTTGATTCAACGGATACCATTATCCACACAAAAAGAATCAAATTTTGAGGAGCATAATTCTCCTCCATTATCACTTTTTAGACACTTAATCTTGTGTCCACTTTGATTCTCAACAAGAGCTTTAAAAACTTTAAATTTAGAGAAAACTACAAATTTCCTAGAGAGCATATAAATCCAAACTTTTCTTGTACAATCATCTAGAAAAGTAACAAAATAATTAGCCCTACCAAAAGAGGTTACCTCAGTCGGCCCAAAGACATCTGTTTCAACAAGCTCCAAAGGTGTGCCCTTTTTCTCACTACCGGTCTTCAAGAAGCTGACCTGGTTCTACTTTCCATAGAGACAATGTTCGCAGAATTCTATATCAATATATTTCATCCCTAGTAGTTGATCTCTTTTCAGCATTATGTCAAGTCCTTTCCAACTCATGTGCCTGAGCCTTTGATGCCAAATCTCTGAGTTGCTATCCACCGATGTTATGGCAACTCCCACTTCATCATTACTTTCTAGGATATATAAACCCTCAACTTTATCTCCTTTTGCTACTGTCAAAGACCCCTTTGTTATCTTCCATATATCCGGATAATAGAATGTATGGCAGCCTTGAGTATGAAGTTGAGAAACAGAAATCAAATTTCTCCTCAATTTTGGAACATGTTGAACATCCTTTAAAAGCCATTGTCCTCCTCCATGTGATGGAAATAAAATATCACCCTTTCTAATAATGTCACAAGCATTATTGTCACCCAAGAAAACTCTCCTGAAATTACCTTCTTGGTAATTTGTGAACAACTCCGTGCATGAGGAAGCATGAAAGGATGCACCAGAATCAAGTACCCATGATTCTGAAATAGTATCACTTGTGGAGAGAACTAAAATCCTGAAATCATCCTTCTCATAAGAAATATTTGCTTGGCTAGCCCGTACCTTGTCTTGTGCCTTTTTGTAAGAACAACAATGTTTCTTTGAGTGGCCTGGTTTGCCACAAAACTAGCAATCCCCTTTGCTTTCTTTCGAATCTGTCCCTTTTGCAGACTTTGATCTTCCTCTATTGTTGGATTTTCTACCTCTTTGATAGCTCCTTCCTCTATTGTCGATGATCACTGCCGTTAAGGCTTCACCAAACGAAGGAACATCACTCTTTCTTCTCATGTCTTCATCGAGAAGAGTAGCTGTAACTTCATCAAAAACTAACTTTTTCTTTCCAGGAGACGATGTGCTTATCGCTGTTAAAACTCCATCCCAGCTTTCTGGAAGAGAACATAGCAATAAGATAGCTTTGTTTTCATCTCTTGGTGGCATGCCTACCGAATTTGCTTGGTTGAGAAGAGTATTAAATTCGTTGAGGGGTATGTGCAAGATCATGGGGGGCCAAAAAGTGGCGATGTGAAAAAAATCCACTTTTCACTCGTCCAAAAGCGTATGAAAGCACTTGTTGAATTTTTAGTAGGCCTAGGTGTTAGTACACCTGGGCAAACCTGACACCAAAGCACAAGCCCAATCGGGTACATGATTTTTTCGGGTACTTGAAAATATCAGGTACCCAATTTTTTCGGGTACCCGAAAAAATTGGGTACCCAAAACCTATGGCATTTAAATCAAAAACCCGTGAGTCGCTTTCCTCGTTTCTCTCATCACTTTAGGTTTCCAAAACGGCTAGATATATCATATACATGATTTTTTCGGGTACCTGATTGCTCCAACAACAAATTTGACTCCACTTTTTATCCGGTAAGTAAGTTCTTGTTATGTCTAGATTGATTTTTTTCATTTTCATGTTAAATGTAGTTTTTTTGGTAAAAATGAGGTTTTGTATTGATTTTTTTAATAATATATGAAACCAATTTGAAATTTATATTTGTTTATTATTTAATCAGGCATGGCTGACAACAATGAAGATAATAACCCTCCCCCGCCAAATAATGATCCCCAAAATAATCTAGAACTGCTTCAAAACACTCAATCTTTAGAGGATTTGATACAAGAGAATCTGAACACTATACGAGGCTTCAAAAACACATATAAGAATATACCTAACTTAGCTCCTATGCTTGCCACCCTAAATACCATTGTTGAAAACATTGACACCCTTACGCAACAACATAATGCTACTCTTCATTGGTGTGATGATATGCACACCCAATTTGATGACGGGCTTAACCATGATGGGATTGCCGCCCTTAATATAATTAAGGAAGATATAGCCTCCCTTTTTGTTAATCCTAAAACCGGATTAAAAGTTGACCCCAAAAAGCCAAAATTATCAATAAAATGGTGCACAAATGAAGCAATGCGCACACACTTTTGGGATCGCTAG
>MU227035.1:3103991-3121439 GCA_018584345.1 Thuja plicata
CATACAATTTAAATATGAAGATATTATGTAATATATTGTAAAATACATATTAATATATAATACGTATAAAATAATATATAATATATGATATATAATGTAATATTTAATATTAATATATATTATATAAGATTTAATCTAATATAATATTTAATATATATAATATATAATCTAATATATAATTCAATATATAATAGATATTATATAATATTTAATAGATAATATTTAATATATAATATTCAATATTTAATATATAATATTTAATATATAATATTCAATATATAATATTTAATATATAATTCAATATATAATGGATATTATATATTATCTAATATATATAATATATATAATATCATATGAAGTATGGAGAAAGGGGAGGGAAAGAGGGAGAAAGGGGAGGGAAAATTCAAAATTCAAAATTCTACCGACTTTATCAGGTACCTGAAAATATCAGGTACCCGATTAGGCTCGGTATTGCTTTGTGCACCATACCTACCTAGTCAACTCTTCAAATGTCTCAAAAATGTGTTTTTCCCCTGTTTCTCTGAGTTCCAGACTTCGACCATGTAGCTGATGATTTTTTTTGACCCAAATTTGATGAAATGAAAAGGGTATCTTAAGGACATTATCAGCTTTCTATCGATATAATTGCTGTCAAATTTTGAATTCGGTAAGTAATTATTAGTTATTTTCCAATTGAGTTACCTCTAAAGTGCTGATTTATACACTGATTGAAAAATGGCTATAACTTTCAAACGGTATAACATTTTTGAAAACCGAAAAATGCGTCACATTCTATGCTTTGCCTACTATAAGAAATTTTTTTATTTTTTTGAATTTGGTAAAGTTTTCAATGAGTTAAGGTGGTCAGACACGGGAGTTTTTTTATTCTAAAAATGTTGTAGCAGATAATTCATAATTAATTATTTTTTTAGCATAAAATTACACAAAAATATGCGTCACATCCGGGAAGGAGTCTAATAATTATATATAAAATCTTTAAAAAAAATATTATCATTTGATTATGATTAGGTGGTCAGACATACACCTACTTCTTATTTTTTTCCTGAAATTTTTGTACTGCTGCATTGAAATCTATACTTTTCACCAATCATATTAACTTTTTTTCAGAAAAGGCCTAGTAGTTTAGAAACTCCAATCAATTTCCTACAGATTCTATTCTTACAACTTTTTGATATTAAGTTGATAGCTAGTTCAAATTTTCACGTCAAGTTTACTAACCCTGATTTTGCTAATTTTTCATTGCCACTTAAGGGCATAGTTTGGCCCCCCATGATCTTGCACATACCCTTAGATGATTTTCCATGTTGCCACCATCCTTCATTTTTAGAATGTAGAGTTTCTTGATGATGAAAATGTTGTTTGCAGCGGACGCCATTGCATAAGTAGTTTTCAGCTTATCCCAAACTGCCTTTGTTGTTGTTTCTTATGTAACATTGAACAACACATTTTCAGACAACGAAAGAAGAATTATCGCTCTTGCCTTCATGGCCATTGTTTCCCAATCCTCATCAGACATCGTGTCTAGTTGCTTCCATTTCCCCTCTATAGCAAGTGTTAGACCTTGCTTAATTAATAGCGACTCCATTTGCACCTTCCACAGGCCGTAATTCTTTCCTGTAAACTTCTGCACTTTGTGCTCCTCCATAATCCCATAATTTCAACCTTGAATTCTGAACAACAACACCTTGCTCTGATACCAATTGTAAAAGTTAGAGAGTAGTAAAAACATGCAAACAAGAATGCAAAAATAGAGTACACTGATTTATCGTGGTTCGGCCAATAATGCCTACGTCCACGCTGAGCAGGAGAATATCTTATTGATTCAAAAGTCTATAACAAGTTACAGAAAATGACATTAAATAAAGAGCTCCAAAGAGACTCTTGAGAAGCCACCGAAGAAGTGGAAGAGATAGAGTCTCTTGGAGGGAAAGCAGGGATGGTTGGGATTCATGTCCCCAACATTAGTGAAAGAGATTTACATGCTTGAATGGATGGACATATAGAGATTTCGCATGCTTAGTGATAGAGGAGTCAAGGTAGGCCATAGGCAGAAATGACCTCAAAGATAGCTCCCACGTATCTAATTAAACCACATTTTCTATATTAATTAATGATTCCACACCAAAATAACAGAGTACGAAATGCAAGGAGAAACACATATTCTGTAAAGTGTCTTCATCAATGTCGATAAGATTTAAACTATAAATGATGATAAAAAAACAATGTGTACATGTATATGTGTATATACATCTATGTGAGTATTAATTTATATATAAAATTATATAGTTAAATCTTGATAGCAATATAATCATTTATATATAATCAAAAATTCATTTAAAAATTTAGTGAATGTCGTATATATGTACATATAGACAAATAATTTTTATTTAAAACTAATTATAAAATTTAATTGATATAGAAAAAATAAATATATGATATAAAGAAATATGCAAACTCTATAATTCATTAGGTCTACTTCCTTATTTTTGATAATTTGGATTTAAAACTAATTATAAATTTTAACAAGATAGAAAAAATGAAGATATAATATGAATAAATATGCAAACTCTATAATTCATTACGTGTGCTTCCTTATTTTTCAGACCTTGAAGATAATGATGCTAATGTTCATCTTGTTGTAAATAAAAATAAGATAGGCAAATCTACAAATATTAACTGTTATGTTGATCATAAGGATGTGAAAATAAGTAGTGATTTGGAGTCTATTGAGTTGGGTATCAAGGATGAAAATATTGATGTTATGCATCCAAGTTTTTAGCTAAGAGAATGGGAACGTGATTTTTCACTTTTTTTTTAGATTGTATTTCTAATGAGATCTTTGTCAAGCATATATTTACTCTCATGAAGGTGAGGGGAAGCTTTAATTTCATAGAATTATATTTATATGCAACTATTAATTTGGTCACATACTTTTCTATGCACTAACTAGATATTATAAAAAATATTACTCATGTTTTTCTTTTCTTGATGATGATTTATTTATTGAAACAAACTCATTTTTGAATTCAAATATGTCTAGTGCAAACTGCCCGGCTTGAACCTCACACACTAAGGGTTGACCCTTAGTCATGTGGGACCTCAAACTTATAACTCAATTTCAAAATTTTCCATCCTCATACAATAAAATTTGTCAGACTTTTTGTACTCGGTTTCCATCCACAGTGTAGAAAAATTGTGAGGCCTTCATCCAGACCTTCTTGTAGTCAGATATATTTAAATCTGATTTTAATAAACCATTCTCGTGTTCTTATGTGTATGAGAGGCTTTTAACTTGTTTTTTTACTTTTCACGAGACCATTTCACTTTTTCACGAGACCATTTCAATTTTAATATAGTAGTTAATGATTTTTTTTTTTAAAAATCACTTAATTTATTTCATTGTTGCATATCTCCTACTTATCAATTACATGACAAATTAAAATAATAATATTATTATATATAAATAATAATATATATAATATTATATAAAGACTATGTAGAATAAATTAATTAAAAAAATAGTAATACAATAATACAAATATAATATGTTAATAACAAATAGTTCCAATTTTATTTCGAAAATGAAAAATCGGATTGGAAACTTCCTAAATTGACCAAATCCGACATTAGATCAAATTCATCATTTTCTAATTCGTGCAACCAAATAGGGCCTAAGATCATTTTAAGGATACACTTAATTCAAAGGATATCAGTAAATTTATTACAAATTAATAAGGTATAACTTAATATGATAATCATATCATGATAGTTGTGAAATTATAGTATTGGAGATGAAATTAAGTAATCATTCTCAGTTATAGAATTGATTTAAATTAGAATTATTTAACAATATAAGTAAATTTTTTTCAGTGCTCCACAGGGATGCGTCCACCCCACCAAACGCTAGCCTCCCCTGGGACTTCGGGAAGCTGTAGCGCCACCCGTTAACCGCTGATCGATCAACGCCTGAGGCCCGACCTCCCGAGGGATGATTAAAGGCCTCCTTTCACTATATTTTGACATTTTGTACTTGTTTTGATATCATGCTACTCTAGTTAATATTTTACTTCTTAATAGGCTTATACATCTTTTCATAACTAGCATTTTAAGTACCTTATGTATAGTATATAGTATATAAACCCCCCTCCCGTTGTCATCCCCTTACCGTCCCCCAATTGAGGCCCCNTTAATATTTTACTTCTTAATAGGCTTATACATCTTTTCATAACTAGCATTTTAAGTACCTTATGTATAGTATATAGTATATAAACCCCCCTCCCGTTGTCATCCCCTTACCGTCCCCAAATTGAGGCCCCTTTGTTCCCCCATCCTGGAAACTTATCCACCCGTCCCCGACAACAGTGTAACTATGTTTTTTTCTAAATCTAGTGATTATAATTTAAATAACATAACATCATGAGGAACATCACATTAAGTATTTTCTCAATATAAATACTTTCATGATTTGATCAAGAACCATAGATTTCATGTATTTTCTTTATCACATGAGGAAGTCATGTCTTATTTGAGTACTATCTATAAATTAGATTGAGATGGACATGGACATTAAGTGGCAATCTTTCATTTTGTTGAAATTAGACCATAAATATAAAAAGCTAAACTTCCTAGTGATAATTAAAAAAATTCCCTAATTTTCAGAACTCAATTGATCATTACTTAATAGAAATCAATATATTGACTTTAATAATATTTAAACTTAAATTTTTTCTAAATTTAAAATCTGTTACAAAGATTTCATATTTCTACTGCTTAATCACTTGAGAACAATTCCCTTTTAACTTCTTAAAAACAAACTGATCAAAACCATCGAATTTATATAATTTCCATTTTAAAAGGCTATTTCTTGTGTCATTCCTCCTACTGTGATTTGTAATATTAATATAAGCACACATGTATAACTTAATAGTTTCCTTAGTGTTTCCTAAGAAAAGGTGAAAAAAAGTAAAACCACCTTCTCCCAACCCCCAATGCTCTTCTTAACATGATGATGTATACTCATAAACCAAGACAACCTAAGTATTTCCTTTTATGTTAAGCACCTACATTTCAATGACAGTTTATCCAATTTGGCTTGAAATTCCACAATTTCTGCATCATCATTCTCATCCCACCATTCCTCAACAGTATTTAGTGCCCCACTGATATCATTCCCTTGCTCTCGGCCTCTATCACCCTACTTTTCATGTTAGAAATGTAACACTCTAGACTATTTTTGGCCACAAGTTGCTTTGCCATTTCCTCATCCTCTTTTCAAAATTTGTCTGCATCATCCACCATTCTATCTATCTCCTCCTTCCTTAGTCTCTCACGCTCATATGTAACAGTAATCTAATTTTTTGCCCCTGTTCCCACATCCTAGGCAGAGGCTGTAAGAATTCCCTCTGCATTCACTTTAAAGTAAACTCTTATATCTGCCATGTCACAGGGCGTAGGTGGAATTCCATCCAGGACAAATTTTCCCAATAAATTGTTGTGTGCAACCAAAGGTCTCTCGCCTTCATAAATTGAAATTCCTGCACTTGTCTGGTTATCATACAAAGTGGTGAAAGATGACTCTATCAGAGTAGGAATGGGAGTATTGCGGGGAACTATTAGGTCCATGACGCCATCTTTAATTTTAATTCTAAGACTCAAAGGAGTTACGTCCACCAAGACTATGTCGATGTTTTCTTTGTTCAGTGAAGCTTCCTACAAAGCAGCACCATAAGCAACTGCTTCGTCTGGATTTACACTTTTACAGAGCCCCCTACCCTCAAAAAATTGACTTACCAATTCCTGGACCTTGGGTATACGTGAAGAACCTCCTACCAATACAATCTCATTCACTTGGCGTTTTCTCATCTTGGAGTCTTCCATGTATTGTTTCACTAATTACATGCATTTGTCAGCGTTGAGCTCCTCAAACTTGGTCCTCTTGATCTTTGTGTGGAAATATTACCCTTCATATAGGTTATCTATGCCAATTACAGTCTCTACTGCTGAAGACAACTTCTTTTTGCCCTCTCGCACTCTGAACGTAGTCTCCAAAGAGCTTTGGGACTTGCTCTCATATCCATTTTATATTTTGGTAAACAACTGAGCACAATAATTGAGCATCCTATTGTCAAAATCTTCACCTCCCGAATGCATGTCCCCTCCAACGGCTTTTACTTCAACCTTACCTCTTTCAACCGCAACAATAGATGTATCGAAGGTACCTCCTCCAAGGTCAAAAACTAGAATGTTTCGTGTTCCTTCCTCCAATGCATCAAAGCCATAAGTTATTGTTGCAGCTGTGGGTTTATTGATGATCTACATGACATTAAGCCCCGCAATCATACCAGCATCTTTAGTTGTTCGCTTATGTGAATCATTAAAATAAGCAGGCATGGTAATGACAACATTCTTTACATCACACTGGAGGTATTGCTTGGCTATTATCTTCATTTTCAGCAGCACCATGGACGAGATTTCCTCAGTCGCAAATAGCATTTTCTCACCTTTATAAACCAATTCAACTATAGGCTTGTCATTCTTACCGGGAACAATAGTGAATGACCACAAATGTTTGTCAGACTATACGGAGGGATCACTATATCTTCTTGCAATGAGTCTCTTGACATCAAACATGGTATTGGTAGGATTAGTTTCTCTATTTTGTAAGATATTTCAGTTATAGAACTTCTCCATATTTTTCTATGTGTTTGTCTAGAGAATTTAGAGCCAAGATAGGAGGATATTTATGTTAGTAATAACTGAGAGGGGGCGTGAATTAGTGGCTTCAAAAATATTCTAATTAATCAACCCAAAAACTTAGTACTACAATATTAAGCCTCTAGTTATCTTCAGTCCTATAAGATGAATGCCTTCAATTATACTTATCAAATTACTCCTGCTTGGAATGTTCTGTTTAAACATTATCCTTTTAATTTACCAAATAGCAGTCTTTCATTTACCGAAAAATAGTAAATTACTTAGAGTATACCGATCAATCCAGATTAGTTATGTGTAATGAAAAACACTAAAGTAATGACTCATAAACACATTGACACATGAATTTTTAACATGGAAACCCTGTTAAGGGAAAAACCGGTTGGGATTGGTAACCCAAAGTTTTCACTCTTTTAAAGTGAGCTCGGTGAACAACCAACTATGTTAAAGGTTACAAACACACTGTTAGGTGTGACCTTGTTAGAGGATTTAGTAGAATAGTTTGTCACTTGATATCAGACATCTCTATGCTACCTTCTATGACCAAACCCAGTTTAGTTTGTCAAATGGTATCTGGCATCTCATGCTATCTTCATGATCAAACTTTTTGATACTCCTCGGGATGTATCTCAATATAGAAAGGATCTTTAAATCCTGCTTGGTTAAGAGACTTTCTGTATTAATGGTTAAACTGAAACAGTATGATATATTCACATATACAACTTAGACTTGTAGATTTTTAGATCTATTGTAAGCTCTTTCTGATCAATAAATCATTTCAATACCTTTGATCCACTATCTTCTCGGTGATTTTGTGTACCTTTGTTGCTTGGTGTCTGCAGAAATCTCTAGCTCTTTCCTCAGCTTGATTGATCAGGACTGCATGAAGTTGTTCTTCATCAGTTTCTCTTTAGCATCCTCTTTTCTATTCACTTCCCCTTGCTTTATTCGTAAAGAATTAAGTTGTCTCTTTATAGACATGATACCACCATTTCTAGGTTCTTCACTTTTTTGATCTTGGCATGATCCAAAATTCTCGCCAATCTGATTTAAAGCATAACTCATGTTTTATCTCTTAGAAATCTTTTTGCGAACTAGACAAAACAACTTTGAATCATTTACTTATCTATGGCTTTATCTTGTCGATGAAAACAATGATAACTACCAGTTAAGCCTATATTTAGCTCTTCCAGCTATATATTTTTTCATTTCTGAACTCCAGTTAATTTTTTTGTTTTAACTCTTGTTAGCTTCGGTCAACACTGCAGTTCACCTCGAGCTTCTCCGTTGAGGTTGTCTGTCCGTTGGGTTATACTTTAATTCTAGCTATCGGTTATGCTTGTGATTCTTCTCATTGGTAATGCTTGTTGGGTTCTTTGCTCGGGCATCACTGTGACTTAACTTTCAAGGGTCTTTGTATTTCGGGTTCCACTAGTTGTCGGTGTTTGTATTCACTTAGTGAATGCTCTTTTCTGCATTACTGAAAGCATAATATTTATCTCTCTGATTCTCTAAAGTCTTTGACACTTTGAATATAATGGATCAAATTTATCAAGTTGACATCAATGACAATACAATCCATTAACTGATTTAATGTCTTGCATTATCTTTCTGCATTTCGGTGATCAACTTAACATCTTCAAACATTCAATCAGTTACATGTCATCAATCTCTCCCTTTGGCATTGATGGCAACACAGTACATTATCACACTATATTATTATTAATACAATATGAAATATATCAGTTTAATCAATATTTCCTATTGTAACTTATTACAAATGGCTGGCTCTTGGTAAGCTCAAATATTTTAGATTTGTTTCTTGTAGAGTGATTATCTTCAATCTTCAATCTCTTCACTGGATAGATGTAGCAACTTCTTTTTCTGTTTTGGTATGTGTTCTTCCTTGACTGTTTCTCTTCTTGATAATCTCATTTTCCTTTGACAACGATGAGTCATCTCTCCCTTTGTGTGCATTCTCTTCCTTTTGTTACTGATCTCCCTTTGATGGATATTTCATATGTAATCAATATCTCCCTTTGGATAATGATATAATCGCTTCCTCATAATGAGATAATCTCTCCCTTTGACAACAATGCCAAACAATTTTCTTCTATATCATCTTCCATCCTTTTTATAATATATTCCTTGAATTTCCCTTTCCATTAGTAATACATTGACTCTGGTGTTCGGTGCAGATTTGTACCTTGCTATGTACAGATGTATCTATTTATGTCCATCTATGTGCTTGCATCAACATGAATGATATTATGATTTGTTATAGGCTGATGCAACCTTCTAGTCAACTTACTGACCGATAGACAAGGGTTGTACCCCTAGTCTCTTTCTCAGGTACTCAAATGTATCTTTCGGTAATGGCTTGGTGAATATATCAGCTAGGTGTTCCTTTGATTGAACATATTCTAGTATCACTTCCTTTCCTTGCACTTGTTCCCTTAGATAATGATACTTGTTTTCTATATGCTTAGTCTTGGCATGCATGAATGGATTCTTTGACATGTTTATTTCACTAGTATTATCACAATAGATAATCACTGGTTTAAGAATCTTCATAGTCATACCTTCTAGTAACTATTTGATCCATGCAATATTGGAGCAATTTGCAGCAACATCCACATATTCTACTTCTGTAGTAGGCCGAGAGATGCATCCTTGCTTCTTGCTTATCCATGTGACAAGTCTCTCACATATGAATAATCCTCCTCTAGTTGTACTCTTTTGGTCATTAATGTTTCTAGCCCAATCAACATCTGTATAGACTTGTAGCTTGAATTTTCCTTCTCTTTTATACCATAAGCCATAGTCATCAGTGTTCTTTAGATATCTCAGAATTCTCTTGACAATAGTCATATGTGATTCTTTGGGATTAGTAGAGAATCTTGCAACTATTCCAACTGCATGTGCTATATCTAGTCTGGTATGAACAACATACATTAGCTTTCCAATCATTGATCTACACAAGGTTTGATTTACCTTATTAGATTTGTCTTCTTTTGTTAGTTTACATCTAGTAGCATAGGTGTTCCAACTAGTTTGGAATATTCCATCTTGAATATCTTCAACACTTCCTTAATGTATTTGGACTGAGTGATATATATGCCTACATCTTGTTGAACAATCTATAGACCAAGAAAGAATTTGATCTCCCCAAACATAGACATTTCAAAATCTTTTCTCATTTCATTAGCAAAGGATTTGTATAGCATTTCATTTCCCCCAAAAATGATATCATCAACAAAATTTTTAGCAATCATAATATTACCATCAGTATCTTCTTTGAAGTATAGATTGCTATTTTCACTTGTTCTTATAAATTTAATGCTAATGAGATAGGAGTGAATTCTTTCATACCAGGCTCTAGGTGCTTGTTTCAATGCATACAAGGCTTTATGTAGTCTACATGCCATGTTTCTCTTGTCTGGATCAACAAACCCTTATGGCTGCTCAATGTATACCTCTTCTTCAAGTATTCCATTTAGGAATGCAGATTTAACATCCATCTGGTATACCTTGAATCCTTTGTATGCAGCATAAGCAAGTAAGATTCTAACTCCTATTCTAGCAATAGGTGCAAAGGTTTCACCATAACCAATACTTTCTTCTTGTGCATATCCCTTGCATACTAATCTTGCTTTGTTTCTAGTGACTTCTCCATTCTCATTTAGCTTGTTTCCAAATATCCATTTGGTACTGATGACATTCTTTTCTTCTGGTATCAGTTTTA
Organism: Thuja plicata; assembly: GCA_018584345.1. NCBI lineage: Eukaryota > Viridiplantae > Streptophyta > Pinopsida > Cupressales > Cupressaceae > Thuja > Thuja plicata. Next base: position 3,114,469 of record MU227035.1, read on the forward strand.
GCATCCATGTATTGTTCTTCTCTATTTGTTTTATTCATTCATTCATAGCATTGACCCATTCCTCATTTTCAAGTGTAGTATTAATAGATTTAGGCTCAAAAGCACAAAGTAAACATTTGGTGTTTAGTGACTTACTTCTTGTTCGCATTCCAGCCTTCTTATCTCCTATGATTTGATTCTATTGATGATGTCTTCTGACATACTTGGAAAGTTTTGGTTTAGCTTTGTGTTCATCATTCTAATCATCATATTGATCTTCATTCTGATCTCCATTGCTCAGAATATCATCTTGAGGATTTTCTTGATTTTTGGTAATTGCAGCCTAATGCTCGGGTGCAATGTTCTATTGCTCGAGTAGAGTACCAGGTTCTTCATTATAAACAAACCTGTTGTAGCCCTCTAGCTCTTTTCTACTTTCCTTATCATTCTTTTCTGCAAATTCATCTATTTTCACATTTGCACTTTCAATGATCTTGTTAGGTGACTTGTTAAGACATTTATAAATCTTTCTTTTAGTTGAATACCCTAGGAAGATATCTTCTTCACTTTTGGAGTCAAGTTTTTCATTTTTTTCATCCTTCAAAATATAACATTCGCTACCAAAGATTCTGAAATAGCTTACATTGGGTGTATGACCATACCAAAGCTCATAGGGTGTCTTCTTTGTGTCCTTCTTCAATTGTACTCTGTTTAATGTGTATTCAACAGTACTGATAGCTTCCCTCCAGAAATATTGAGTGATTCTTTTCTCAATCATCAATTTTCTTGCATAGTCAACAATTGATCTGTTTCTCCTCTCAGCAATTCCATTTTGCTGTGGTGTTCTTGGTGCAAAAACTTGTCTTTTAATTCCATGCTCATTGTAGTAGTTAGTGAATTCATCTGAAGTAAATTTCCCTCCTCTATCTGACCTTAAGTATTTCAATTTCTTATCACTTTGTTTTTCAACCATAGCCTTATACCATTTTAACATCTTGAATGCTTCTTATTTATCTTTTAAAAATATAATTGTCATCATTCTAGAATAATCATCAACAAAGGAAATGAAATACCTATCTCCATAGTAACTCTTTGTCCTCATGGGTCCACATAGATCAGTATGGACTAATTCTTGCACATGATATGCTCGGGCTTATTCATGCTCAGTAAGCCTCTGAATTTTATTTTATTCCTTATCTTTATCACGTTGTCAAAGTTCACATGACACAATATTTTGTGCCACAACCATATGTCTTTGTTTCTAGCCATCAAACAAGTGGTGTTAATGTCATCAAGATATAAAAGGTTACCTTTTGTCTGTTCACCAGTTCCGATCAACCTTCCTAATTCATTGAAGATATTTGCCTTCTTATTTTCAAATGCTACTCTATGATGTGTATTGTTCAGCTGTGAAACACTTAACATATTATAATTCAATCTTTTTACCTAGTAAGCATTTTCACATTTGATTAGGTTATTTAACATTATGGTTCCTTTACCTTCAACTAGACAAGGTGTGTCATTGCCCATTCTTACTGAACCACCATTAAAGTATTCAAAATTTTCAAACTTTTTCTTATCACTGGTCATGTGGTGAGTGCAACCACTATCTATGATCTTGACATCATTCTTACTAACCTTAGATATGAGTGTAGTTTCATACCTTTCTTCTTCTTCATCTGAGTCATTCTTCATGGCTACAAATACCATCTTAATGTCTTCTTCAGATTCAGTGTCAGTTTCATTAGCTCTATTCTTAGCTAGGTAACAAGCTTTCTTCCCTTTGTCCTTGTAGTCTCGGGTATCTATCTTTTCAGATTGTCAGTTACTTCGGTAATCTTTGTTATCACCTCTATCAAATTTCTTGTCATATGATCTATCATTACTGTTGTCATATTTTCTTCTGTTAGGACATCTTACCACAAAGTGTCCAACATCTTTACAATTAAAACATACAAGTGGTAATTTACCTTTGCCTCTCTACAATCTTCTTGCCATTAGTGCTCCAATCTCATCAAGATCCTAATCATCATTACATCACTTTCACTATCATTTCTAACAGAGTTTCTATGACTTGATTTAATTATTTTCAAAGAAGATTTGAATGCATATTCTAGAGATGGTAAGACACTATTATCAAAGTTATTTATCTCAAATGAAATTAGTCTACCAATCAGATTATCTAGAGTATCTGTATTGTTTACAACTCCTCTCATTTCTTGTATAGAAAAAACTCTAATAGCATATACAGGCAGTAAGGTTCTTAAGATTTTACTTACCACTGTCTCCTCTTCTAGTACACCTCCAACTCCTCAGATAGCATTCACTACCTCTTTGATTTTGCAGCTATACCAAGTGGTATTTTCTCCTTCTTTCATCCTTAGGTCATCAAACCTCCCTCTTAGGCTTTCTTCCTTGGCTCTTAGTACATTAGCATCTCCTCCATGTACCAGCTTCAACTTATCCCACATTTTCTTAGTAGAGGTGCAGGTTTTGACATCTTCAAACTCAACATCAGAGAGTGAGAAAGAAAGTTCTATCATCATGCAATTATGCTCATGGTTTTCTCTTAATTTCTCAAGAGTGTGAGGTCCCTGTAGACAACACATATTCATTATCAAGGTGTTGAGTAACATCATTACCAATACCAGATAAGTGGAGTCTTATTCTTCTTTTCCATGATGCAAAGTTGTCTTTATTCAACTTGGGCACATCTCATCTATTCATCTTGTGATCTTTTTCTTGAGCTGTTTAAATCCCTTTCTAAGCACACAAGATCTGATGCATATTGTTAGTAATAACTAAGAGGGGGGGGGGGGGGGGGTGAATCAGTGGCCTCAAAAATATTCCAATTAATCAACCCAAAAACTTAGTACCAAAATATTAAGTCTCTAGTTATCTTCAGTCCTATAAGATGAATGCCTTCAATTATACTTATCAAATTACTCCTACTTGGAATGTTCTATTTAAACCTTATCCTTTTAGTTTGTCAAATAGCAGTCTTTCATTTACTGAAAAAATAGTAAATTACTTAGAGTATACCGATCAATCTAGATTAGTTATGTGTAATGAAAAACACTAAAGTAATGACTCATAAACACATTGACACGTGGATTTTTAATATGGAAACCCTATTAAGGGGAAAACCACTTGGGACCGGTAACCCAAAATTTTCACTCTTCTGAAGTGAGCTCGGTGAAGAGCCAACCCTATTAAAGGTTACAAACACACTGTTAGGTGTGAACTTGTTAGAGGATTTAGTAGAATAGTTTGTCACTTGAAATCAGGCATCTCTATGCTACCTTCCATGACCAAACCTAGTGTAGTTTGTCAAATGGTATCTGGCATCTCATTCTATCTTCACGATCAAACTTTTTGATACTCCTTGGGATGTATCTCAATATAGAAAGGATTTTTAAATCCTGCTCGGTTAAGAGACTTTATGTATCGATGGTTAAAATGAAACAATATGATCTGTTCACATATACAACTTAGACTTGTAGATTTTCAGATCTATTGTAAGCTCTTTCTGATCAATAAATAATTTTAATACCTTTGCTCCACTATCTGCTTGGTGATGCTGTGTACCTCTATTTCTCAGTGTCTACAGAAATATCTAGCTCTTTCCTCAGCTTGATTGATCAGGACTACATGAAGTTGCTCTTCATCAGTTTCTCTTCAGCATTCTCTTTTTTATTCACTTCCCCTTGCTTTATTCATAAAGAATTAAGTTGTCTCTTTATAGACATGATACAACCATTTCTTGGTTCTTGACTTTCTTGATCTTGGCATGATCCACAATTCTCACCAATCTTATTTAAAGTGTAACTCCTGTTTTATCTCTTAGAAATCTTCTTTCAAACTAGAAAAAACAAATTTAAATCCTTTAATTATCTCTGGATTTATCTTGTCGATGAAAACAATGATAACTACCAGTTAAGTCTGTATTTAGCTCTGCCAGCTAGATATTTTGTCATTTTTGAACTCCAGTTAATTTCAGTGTTTTAACTCTATTTAGCTTCGGTCAAGACTTTAGTTCACCTTGGGCTTCTTTGTCGGGGTTTTATTTTCTTCGGGTTATACTATAATTCTGGCTGTCGGTTATGCTTGTGATTATGCTCGTCGGGTTCTTTTCTTAGGCATCACTGTGACTTAAATTTTGGCGATCTCTATCCGTTGGGTTCCACTAGCCGTCGGTGTTTGTAGTCATTTAGTGAGTGATCTTTTATGCATTACTAAAAGAATAATCTTTATCTCTCTGATTCTCTGAATTCTTTAACACTTTGAATATAACCAATCAGATTATATCAAGTGGACATCAATGACAATACAATCCATTAAATGATTTAATGTCTTGTATTATCTTTCTGCATTTAGGTGATCAACTTAACATCTTCAAATATTCAATCAGTTACATGCCATCAATTTATCTGCAGATTGGTTCCATCTGTTGTTTAGGATCAGATGTGGCATAGGAATCACTATCTAGGGCTAAGCTAATTTCAAAAATTTGTGTCGAACCTTATGCACGTAGTCCAAATCTAACAAATCAAAATTTAAGGGAGATAGAAATTCGTATAACGCAACACCTAATATGGTCAGAGAATTGCACAGGAAAATTTAAGAATGCTAGAATGTTTTATTGGTTGAGTAGGACATATAAGAAAATTAATTTCAAACATATTTGGAGTTTGTTTTAGGCTGCACATGGTAAAGTAGAACGCGATGGAGTCAGTGTATGTGTTAAGAGAGCCCTTGGTGCAGGAGCACCCTGGAGATGCCAGGCAAATATGGTAGTCTCTTGTCATTTTGGTTTGCTAGTGTGTGCAAGACCCTCTATTAGGGAAATGTAAATATATAAGGTCATGTTGACCAAGAGTAGTTTAGGTAGTTTTCATTTTGTGCTTCTTTTCTTGTGTAAATAGCTCTTTTTGGCTCCATTTAAATGTGGTGTACTTGATGGTGTCATCAAATTATAGGATGATGTCATAGAATTTTTTAGGTTCCATAGATACCCTAGGTAGTCTACCTAAAGTTAGCTAAGGTAGGTTGTTGAAGGAAACACTTAAAAAGTGTTATTGGTTAAAAAATGAAAAATGTTGCTATGCAACATTAGCAACTTTTCAAAGTTGCTGACAACATTTTGTTGTCTAGAGGAAATCGATGTTCTAAGAAGTTTTGAACCCATAGAAGGGTGAGGAAATGTGTGTCTAAGGGATATAAGGTGGCAAAACCCTAATTTAGAGGGTGGAAGTTCATTCTGTATGGACTGGTATTCTGGAGCAAGAGAGTTTATTGAAGGGACAGCAGATTGAAGCATTTTTTTTTGTTATATTTGCATTGAATGGATTCAAACTAAAATTGTGATTATTGGAATCCATGAATGTACATGTTAACAAGCTTTCCCCATAATTAGTTTTCTTTGCAATTTTTTTTTGGTTGTTTGTAAATTTCTTGGTTTTGGACTATTTGCTATCCTGATTTCGAGCAAGGGGCAAAGATGTGGACTTAACTCCACTTCCCACCGTTGGTTCTGTACAACCATCTGGGAGTGGGGACTAGGGCCATGGAGCTACCATTCTATGGAAGGAGGAGCTCTCAAAGTGCTATCTTGTATTTTTAAGCACTTGCCCTAGGCGAGCTAAACTCATAGCCAGGTTAGAGGAAGCAAGTGACAGTTGTTTTAAAAAGTGCAGGGGGTGTTCTCTTGAGACAAGAAGGCCATGGGTGTGTTTCATGGTGTTTGTCAGGTGTTCCCCAAGGTGGAGGAGTGCCCAAAGATCCAACAAGATGAGTTTTGAAGCCCAAGACACCAAACTGGTCTAAAAATAAGAATTGTGCCATTTTCTGATAACAGGGTGTACGGACAATTCCAAGCTAAGGGACCTAGAAATTCCTTGTGGGTTTTTGCCTTACCTAAAGACTACCTAAAAAGATCAGGGGGTCCTTTGAGATATTTTTTCTATTTGTAAGGTTTCCTAAAAACTAGGAGGGCTAATTGTGCAAAAAGGCTACAAGGCCTAGAAAGTAAGAACTAGAACCCGATGGAAATATGGATCAATTTGGTGGTTTAAAACCTATGTTGGAATTTAAAAATGAATTATGTTGAAGCCCTAACCCTCCTACAAATCCAAACTTAAGTGTAGGGCTTGGAGTGGTTTGTGTAGAAGGTTCTTGTGGAACATAAGAATGGTGTTTTAAACATGATTGGTAGTTTCCTTGGTTGGGGAGGAAGAACTGATTCTTCCAAATGTTGAAGGGTGGATTGAGGAAGCCCTAGAGGTCCTAAGAGAGACCTATTAAGAGTTTCAAGAAAACTCAGAAGGTTACCAAGGAGGCTCCCTATCAGAGTGGTATCAGAGCCCAAGTTCAAGATTTGGGAAAAAGAAGGAATAGTGCAGCTAGTGGATGTTGCAGACCAAGGACTCAAGGGAGGAGTCTAGTGCATCAAGAAAGATGGTGACCAATGCTAAATTGGCCAAGAAAGTGGATGAAAAAGAAGAGGATAACAGGTTTCTGAGAGAGAGATTGGCTCAAATGGAGCAACTCTTGGATGAAGTCTGAGCTAAGGTAGATAGTGTAAAGGACAAGGTGGACCAGAAAGAGAAAAAGGAAGCTAAGGGGAAAGAGTGGGACTTAGATGAAGAAACACCTACCCCTAATCTGATCTTACCTGAGGAACCCTTCTTGAAGGCACTCAAAGCTTTGAGTGGTAAAGCCTTGGAGGGTGTGCCATTGTTTAATGGACAAATGGATGTTGATTTGGTTTTAGATTGGATAGACAGCTTTGAGAATCATTTTGAATGTGATGGGGTGACTGATGCCCAAAAAATCAAGGTGGCCAAGTCTAGATTAAGAGGACCATCACTTACCTAGTGGAAATTTGTTCAGAATGAAAGGGAGAAAGAGGGAAAGAGTCCTATTGTGTCATGGAAAGGTATGTTGGCAATGTTGAAACAAACTTATCTCCCGGATGACTATGAAGTTCAAAT
>MU227035.1:3160518-3173807 GCA_018584345.1 Thuja plicata
TATATGAGATTAGCAAGAAAATGAGACAATAATTCAGTATTCTAACAATGCAAAAGTGAGTGGGGGTTTGAATGAGAGAATGAGAGTTCTTTTATAGACTCAGGGATGATCAGAATAGAAACTTTCCCTTTTGAAATAAAATAGATAGAAAAGCCAGATTAAAATAGAAAGCTTTATTGAAAAGAATTCAATAAATTGTTTTCTTTCTTTGATTTAATACTGTTTTATTTGAATTTAATTGTTTTATTTGATTTATCTATTTTTCTCTATCTTTAAAGCATAATTAAAGAGAAGTTTCCAATTCTGAATAGAGATAAGATTTTTGAGAGGATATTCAATTAATTAAATAAATATGACCTCATAATTGCTTTTTCTCAATTATCTGAATATTTAAATTCAATCATTGAAATGAGGATATTTATCTAATAATTAAATATTATTTAATTCCTTTTTCATGTGTCTCAGCTAAAGAGGGTGAATTTAACTTAATTAAAGTGCTAGGACTTTATTAATTAAATCAATTCGATCATAAGGTTTGTTTAGCCAATAGATATTTAGAAATTAAATATGATGTATGATTGATGCAGATTTAGGATTTTCTGCATTTGACACTCAGGTCGAGTAGAGTTAGTTAAAAACTCAGAATTGCCTAGTACAATAGGACTTTGATAATTTAGAAGAATAAAAAATGCAAAAAAATTGGTTAAGGTTGCACGATGCCAATTTTGGGGTGTTACATTTTGCCCCTCTTTGAATTGATGTGTGAGCAGTGCATTGATTCAAAGAATAGTCTGATGTTTGAAGCATAGAAGAATAGATTTGAAAATTGATGATGCAAAGATTTCAGAGCCATCTCTAGAACAGAGCTTGAATCTCTGAAGTCTAGGTTAGGTTGCCAAGATGCCGATCAAATAGATATCTTTCACAAGACTGTCATCAAAATGAGGCACAACCTTCAGGAGTCAGGGTTAGATTGCCCCGATACCTGTCCCAAAAGATAGTAAAATAGTGCTTTAGGACTATCTCCCTAATGAATCTTAGTCCCGCAATATCTAGGTTAGATTTCCCAAACACTGGTCAGATAGACATCTTTCACAAGGTTATCCATAGAACAAGGCTTAACCTTCAGGAGTCAAGGTTAGATTGCCCTGATACTTGTCTCAAAAGATGGATAAATATCTTTCACAAGGTTATAACCAGAATGAGGCTTAACCTTCAGGAGTCGGGGTTAGATTGCCCTGATACCTATCTCAAAAGATAATGAGTAGATTGACATCTTTCACAAGGCTATCCCCAGAACGAGGCTTAACCTTCAGGAGTCGGGGTTAGATTGTCCCGATACCTGTCTCAAAAGATGGTAAATAGATTGACAAGATGTAAGGAACAAAGATGCCCTTATTGATTGTGGAGTATCCAGTTTTGACTGTGAGGTACGAAAAACTGAACATGCCCCAAGCAATGAGATACCCCTAGAAATGAGGAATTTTGAAAATTAGATCAGATTGATTGAAATAAATTTAATGATGTAATCATCCTGCCCCCTCGGGAGCAAAATCGAAAGATGACACATCATAATGATGATGGAGAGTAAAAAATCACAGATAGATGTGGAGGCTGAGATCAAGAAGAACTCAGAATAGATTATGAAAGAATTCAAAAGATGCTGAATCAATTTCAAGCGATTTCAAGGTCACATTGAACAAGTTTGACTGAGGTTGACCAGAGTTGACTAGAGTTGACTTTTGAGAAAAAAAAGTCAAAGAATTCAGAAAATGATGATGTGATAAGAGGCTAACAAGAAAGCGATGTCAGAAAATCAACTACATAAGCATCTGATCGTGTCAGTCCCAAAAATTTTAAAATGCGATTTTGAGTGATATAGAAGTGTTAGATTTTGATTTTGATCACGAAAATAGATTCAGGATGGTCAAATTAGGTAGTGGTGCAATTTTTGCACAAAATGGAGCACTTTGGAAAATTAGGTCAAAACCTATATAAGGATGAAAAGGGTCATTTTCAAATCATTTCAACCCTTTGACTTGGTGAGAAAAGAGCTCTGAGTAGAAGATGAAAATGGTGGTCCCCTATAGCAGCCATTGATTTGAGTGATCTAGGAGACACAGTCGGCCCACAACGTACAGACCACCTGTAAGTGGACCTCTCAGTAATTCAAATTTGTTTCATTTTGGTTAATGTTTTGCACATTTTTTTTATGTTTTTCAGTTTTGGGTCATGGATCTTCGCGCAAAGAAGTAGTTTCTTCATGCACCCCATAGGGAAATATCGCACGAAGAAACTATGTTTCACGCCACTCGATGTGAAGTCTCGCGTGGGAAAGTACCCACTTTCGTGTGAGAAACCCCTTGAGAGGGCATTTTCTCACGTGAATAGAGATGAAAAGTCGCACAAAAGGGCAATGTCATGCGAGGTGGAGAACTTCTTCATGCGAAAGAGAACTTTTTCGCGCAAAATTCTGTAATTTTGCATGAGAAAAAGTGGTCAGAATCAGCATGAAATCAGTCTGCATCGCATCCAAAAGCTTTTGCGTCAGCATCGTTAATGTTTGTAGGATGTCTTGAATGCTTTCTTATCACATTATTCTTTGATTATTGTCAATTACTGATAGTGCTATGTTGTTTGTATGTCTTGCAGGTTGACTTTCCTGATATTGCATTCAGATCGCATCATCTGGCCATCAGAAGGTTGATATCTCAGTTAGGTGATGCTGAGACAACACATATAGCCACTTTGGGACTAAGTAATTTATGTGATATACCCAAGATTTGGGTGAATCACAAACTACTGGGAGCATTGGTTGAGCATTTCCATTTGGAAATGAACACGTTTTACCTACCATAGGGGGAGATGACTATTACTCCCAAGGATATCTATAGGATCCCAAGGATACCATTTGTCGGGACCAGAGTTGAGTATGAGACATGGCCCAAGGTGGGCACAGTAGCATTGAGGGAGGTCTTTCAGGATGACCTCATGATGGGTAGAGCGATCCCATGGGATATGATCGTTTCATATGGGGTGACCCACAGGTTGCCAATGGTTCTAGCATGTTTCCTGGGGTGCTACTTGATGCCGGATCATGGACAACATGATCTAGAGTGTGGTTGGGGCAGGATGTTGCAGCTAATGATGGCACGACCCCGACACTATAGATGGGGCCAGTGTATGCTTGCACACATGTATCATGAGATGCATGAGGTCGTCTACAGAGAGGCGAAGAGCATGGCTACAGGGGTCTTTGTTTTACAGGTGTGGGCTTGGGAGCATCTTCCCGTCACCAGGCTGATATGCAAGGATATGAGGCAGCCCTTGGAGCCTTATATTTTCTGATACAAAGGCATGATTACCTAGCCTGCGCTGGGTAAGATTGATCAATGAAGAGCGCAACTCGATGATCTAGCAGCAGTAGTGTGGAGGCCATGGAGACTACAGAGGCTTGGGACAATGCGGCCAAGTAGTTGAGCCACATGTTTTGCTCACATGCGATGATTAGTCACACTATTATAGTCATTGAGAGATTTCCACAGAGGCGGGTATGGCGGCAGTTCGGTCACCCACAGGACATCTCGCAGGATTACATGGTATATTCAAGATTTGTGGATGAGGTCAGGTGAGGCTAGGGGACACCGTTGGATCAGGGGAGGACAATGATAGTTATTCATTCATTGGTCCTAGTTCAGTGGGAGTACCTCTGAGATATAGCAGATGCCGGCATGACTACCAAGTACAGGGAGCACTTCATCACGCACCCTTTTCTGAGGTTTACAAATCCAGTGGGGATAGCTAGTAGAGGACAGGTGGTACCTCCATAGGTTGTACAGCTATAGGTGGCATAGCAGGTACAGATGCTTCCTCAATAATAGAGGGCATAGTAGGGGCCTCAACCCCAGACAGTTCAAATGGACATCCCTACCCGACATATGGGGATGGATGCAGGAGCTAGTGGCAGTGGTAGCACTAGGCAATCCCGGTGACGGACTGTAGCACATCTATCAGAGGAGCAGTAGGTACCTCCACAGGAGGAGGAGCAGTAGGATGATCTGATGTAGGAGGATCAGCCTACATAGGATATAGCATAGGAGGCAGCATAGGACCCATAGCGGCGCATGCGGGAGAGGGTGAGGTAGCTCACAAGGTAGGTGGGAGATCTCACCATACAGGTAGCCATGTGCGATGCGTGACTATTGGATCAAGACCGAGAGATACAGGATCTCCAAGAGTAGTTGCGGGAGTCACAGGAGGAGGTGCATCATCAGATGACATGAGCAGCATACTATTATGCCTCCTATATAGGTGCGGTGCCTGTTGAGGCATCTCAGGTAGCCAGATTCTCAAGCTATGTGAGAGGATTAGAGGGAGCACAGAGGGAACCTCCTCCAGATAGAGCCCCACCTCCACCTCCTCCAAGTGACGAGGGAGAGAGCCAGAGTTAGGCTATGGATAGAGAGCTAGAGATGAGATCATAGGATATATCTGATGCATTGGCATCTTTGTATTATATCACCATTTTTAGATAGATTGTGCTCGAGTAGCACCATTTTGTATTTGTATCGACACATGAGATATATATATGAGCTCACCTTTTGGTATCATCGCATATTGTATATTGCCTTTTATGAGATGTTTCCTATATGCTTAGATGTTTAGATGATTAGAATGTATGCAAATGTATGAACATGTTTGAAATATATGTAAAGGTATGAAATGCACATGTATGAATGTAAAGATGTATGTATGTATGGAAATGATTTATGTAAATGCAATGTGAAAATGAGAATGTAAATGTAATGTAGAGATGATAATGAAATGTGAATATGAATACGTATATGGTACTAAAATCTCATGCAGGATGACAAATGCTAACCAAAAGAACATGTGAAGAAACAAGAGTGAGGATCGGACACCTATATAGTTGTGATGAAACGCGAATGTTGAAGAAGAACTCTCCAAAGTATGAATCTAGAAGAATGCAATGAAGAGAACACCGAATCATTGTCATAATGCAAGTCTAGAATGAAAATGCAATCTTATGCTAGATGCAATATGAAGGCGCAATCCTAGGACATGGTTGTGAGACCCATCATATATTTATCATCATTGAGCATTTTTGGAACATCAAAGTCGATACAACCCTTACTAGCGCCACAATGTAACCATAAGGATATGAATATGACTTATCATCAAATAAAATGTAGGAAACAAATGTAAGCACCAGGGCACAAAAGCCAAGATGACTTGAACATTGTTTCCAGTTAATGTTGCAAGAGTACACCAGTATCGAGGCATGCAAAGATAAGATAACCATAAGTGTGATCATGCGTAAAAAAACATATCAATAACAAACAAAGAAATGACAAATAGAGCAATAACATGCAAGGAGATAGTACCAACCTCACCATGGCGTACAGATAAACAAGATCAAGGGATGTGAGGCTATTCCACCTTATTGCGAGAGCTCTTATCACATACACCTTGTTTATTTTACGTTTCTAGATCATCGGGACTACACCAACAAGTAGTAGACAAAGAAAATATCAATGAAATCCATAGGAATAGACAGCATACAAAGAAATATTCAATCATAGCTCAGCATGTTTCAAAGTTTGCGAATGTGGATGTCTAAGAGGTGTTGAAAAACACTGTTTTGCTTGTGTGTGCATTATGTTTGAATGTGATCGATAGATTTTTACGTTTGAGATATCCAATGTGTGTTAAAAAAGATAGATGTGTCCAAAGATAGTGTTAAAAAACATTGTTTATGGTGGTGTTGAAAAACACCAATTTGTGTCAGTAGTGAGTTGTCCTTTAGAAGTGACAAGATTATTGAATCAGGTGTAAACCAAAGATATGAGCAAATGGGGGGCCCATGCCCCCAAGTAATGATGACTAACTTGACGTATGTTGTGAGGACAAAAAAGATGTGATTGCCCCCAAGTGTATGGCACTGAATCAATGACAAGTCAGGAGGGTTTGCAAGGGAACCAGAGTGTCATGAAAGTGACTGAAAGATATGGACAAACTAAAGCATAGAATTGTCAAAACTGAGTATCGATAGATAGAGAGTTTGAGTACAAATCCAACTGTAACAAATGTGAGCAATCTCAATAGAATAGCAACAGAAGGTAGACACAGTGAGAATCACTGGTGACTGACTCAAGAGAGATGCTCAAATGAAATGATCATAGGACTAGCGAGACATCAGTAGGGAGACACAGTGAGAACCACTAGTGACAGATGTGAGGGAGATTCTCACAAAGAGAGAACTCAGTATAAGCTAAGTGACAGTAGGCTGACGCAGTGAGAACCACTGGTGACTGTCACGAAGTAGATCCAAAAAAGATAATAAGATAATGCCCCCAAGATCAGGAGGGTTGCCCCAAGAGTATGACCAGTTTCAATCCATGTGAGCTGGTGTCTTGATGGGAACTGAAAGCAAATGAAAGCAAAGAAGCAGCAATGCAGGAAAGCAAATGCACGAAGCCAAGTGGTGCTACGATAGGTGTAGCATTGTGGAACAAGAGGCTCCTGTTTACCAGGTTTTAACCTTCTTGGCAGAAATTCTTTTTTTACTACCATGACGCCTATTTGCTAGGTTTTCATCAATGGCACCTTTTTCTTTCTTTTTTTTTCTTTTTTTTGTATTTTTCAATTTTTCAATTTTTTTGTATTTTTGGAATATATAATTTTTTTTTGGAGATACATCAAAGCGCCTATCGCTAGGTTTTCACTAAGATGATCATTTTTTAAGGTCTTTTTCAGATTTTTAGAATTTTTTCAGGACTGTAGTATATACATGAGCACACTAAGGATGTCTCAGCTGTAGAACCGCTTTAGATGAAGAGTGTTGATGGGATCTTTGAGTTTTTCTCCTTCAATAGTAGAGAGTTGATAGGTACCAGACCCAAACACTATAGTAACAATATATGGACCGAGCCAATTAGGTTCAAACTTGCCTTTCTGGACCCGATGTTGCTGATTCTTTGGGTTCTCCCTCAGAATGAGGTCACCCGCTTGGAAGTCCCTTGGTCTAACCTTTTTGTTGTAGCTTTTAGACATCCTCTTTTGGTATGCTCTCAGGTGATCGAATTCCACTTGGCGACGTTCATCAAATAATTCTAGCTCTTTTAGCTGAGATATTCTAGTATCTTCATTAGTAACAAGGCCTTTCAGAGAGACTCATAGAGAAGGAATCTCAACCTCAATAAGTAGCACAGCATCTGCTCCATAAACCAATGCATAGGGAGTAGCCCATGTTGGTGTTCTTATACTTGTCCTGTATGCCCAAAGAGATAGATTGATCTGGAGATGCTAATCTCATCCGGATTGATGTACTGTGCGGTGCAGGATCTTAAGGATTGTTTTATTGGAAGCTTCTGCTTGTCCATTACCTTGAGGATAATAGATGGAAGACCAATGTTGAGTAATTTTGAACTTAGAGCATAGCTCTATCAAATCCTTGTTTTTAAATTGTCCCCCATTATCTGTGATAATCGCTGAGGGTACACCATGCCTACAGATGATGTAATTAAGAATAAACATTGCTACTGTTTTGCCACTGGCAATGGTGAGAGGGACTGCCTCCACCCATTTAGTAAAATAATCCATAGCTATAATGATAAACTTATGTCCATTGGAGGACGAGGGGTAGATCTATCCCACTAAATCAAAGACCCATTGCTAAAATGGCCAGAAAGTAATGAAAGGAATCAGCTCCTTGGCTAGAGAATGAATCAAGTTTCCATGTAATTGACATTGTTTGTAGGACTTAGCAAACTGTGTTTCTTCTTTCTCCATGTCTGGCCAGTAGTAACTAGCTCTAAAAAGTTTATGGGCCAATGTTAGGCCGTTAGAGTGTGACCCACAGATGCCTTCATGCACCTCTACTAACACTTGTTTGGACTCATCGGGTTCTAAACACCTAAGGAGGGTACCATCTAGACCACATCTATTCAAGTCATTAGCGATGATGATGAACCGTGAAGCACTGTAGATTAGGTGACATTTCTCATTCTGGGAGTAAGTGTCTGGAATGATCTAGTCACGTAGGTAGGAGAAGATGTGATGGTAGCAGGATGAGTCATGTCCTATGACAGAACAGATCATCCAGGAGTCAGGGGAGTCATAGGCTGGGTAGCGTAATGTCTCCACCAGGAATTCATGTCTAAAATAATTTTTAGGCATTTGCAGCATAGAGGCAAGAGTAGCCATGGCGTTCGCTGCTTTATTATTTGCCCTCGGAACCTGTTGAAATGTGATATGAGAAAAATACTATTTAAGATCATCAACCAACCATTTATAAGGTATCAACTTGTCATCCCTTATCTGATAGATATCATTGACCTGATTGATGACCAACTGGGAATCTCCAAGAACATTTAGTTCATCCACGCACCACTCAAGGGCGATCTTCATACCGTTGATGAGGGCTTCATACTCAGCAATGTTGTTCGTACAAGGAAACAACATCTTGTATGCTTTTGGTAATGAGTACCTTTGAGGTGTAATGAACAGTATCCTAGCACCTAACCTCTGTTCGGTAAATGAACCATCAAAAAACATAGTCCATGAGCGATGTGTAAGAAGTAATATGGATTCATCTGGAAATTCAATGTGCAATGGTTGATGATCAACTAGAGGTGCTTCTGCCAACTGATCTGCTATTTCTTGGCCCTTAATGGCTTTCCTTTCAACATATTCAATATCAAACTCGCTGAGAAGCATGACCCATTTAGCTAGTCTACCTATGAGGGTAGCTTTACTGAGTAAATATTTCAGAGGGTCAATTTTAGCAATTAGATGTGTAGTATGAGCCAACATATAGTGTCACAATTTTTGTGAAGCGAACACCACTGCAAGGCAAGCCTTCTCTATAGTAGAATATTTCATTTCATATGAGACCAGAGTTCTAATAATGTAATAGATAGCCCTTTCTTTCTTGTGTTGATCTTCTTGAGCCAATAGGATACCCAATGACGTATCCATAGCAGATATATAAAGTATAAGTGGCTTCCCATGGATGGGAGGCATCAAGATCGGTGGGTTCGTAAGATACTGCTTGATTTGTGTGAACCCTTCATCACATTCTTTGTTCCACTGGTAAGCCACACCCTTGTGAAAATTCTTGGTAAATGGTTGTGACTTGTCGGCCAATTGAGAGATAAAACACCAGATAGACTGTAGTTGGCCTTGAAGTCCTCTCATTTGCCTAATTTTTTTTGGTGGCGGCATTTCCATGATAGCTTGTACTTTTGCAAGATCTACTTCAATACCTTTGGTAGATATGATATAGCCAAGTAATTTACCAGATGTTACGCCAAATGCACATTTCTTAGGATTGAGTCTTAGACTGAATTATTCCATACGATCTAGTATAGGACCTAGATCAGCAAAATGTTTGTTTCATTTCATGCTCTTAGCCAAAGTGTCATCCACATAATCTTCCATTGTTTTATACACCATGTCATGAAATATGGTGGTAACCACTCTCTGATATGTAGCACCGGCATTTTTTAGTCCAAAGGGCATGACATTCCAATAGAAGGTGCCCCAAGCACATGTGAAAGCTATTTTCTCTTGGTCCTCTAATGCAATCTTTATTTGGTTATAACCAGAGAAACCATCCATTAGTGAATATATTTCATACCTAGCTGTCATATCTACGATCATGTCGATATTAGGCAAGGGAAAATCATCCTTAAGACATGCCAAATTCAAGTCTCTAAAATCTGTGCAGACTCTTATAGATTTATCATGTTTTGATATTGGAACAATATTAGAGATCCACTCTGCATAATCAATTACTCTGATAAACACTGCCTTAAGCAATTTCTCTAATTCAGCTTTGACAAGTAGAGCTACATGTGGATGCATTTTGCGAAGCTTCTGCTTGATGGGCTTAACACCTGGTGCAATGGATAGATGATGCATGATTAGATTAGGGTCTAAATCCAGCATATCTGAATATTTCCATGCAAAGTTAATCTTTTTTTTTCTGAAGAATGTAGTGAATTCCTCTCTTTCTGCCTCTGATAGTGATTGTGCCAAGTGAATAATCTAAGGTTCTGCCTCTGTTCCCAAGTTGATAGGTTGAGTTGGTTCAATAAGAACATATGATCTTTACTGAAAATGACTTGGGAGGGCATCAAGTATCTCATGCTCAGGTGCCTTGGAGAGGTTTTCACCCTTGGATACGTCTTTTCTTTTGACTGTTTTAGGCTCTGATACTGCCACAAGGTGGTTTTCACCATCAGAGTGCCTATTTTTTATTCTTTTTATTTTGTGACTAAGATACTTAATGTCTGCCTCGGTCATGTTGACACTTTCTTCACTAGTAGGAGACAATATAGGTTTGACAGCGTGTAGGTAACATGCAAGAGCATAATCATTCTGGAATGTAAGGACTTCACTAGATGGGGAGGTAGAGTTCTAGTCTATAATCTCAGGATGGCGAAGTGAAAGAGGAGTAATGGGTTCAAGTGCATTCACGGTATAATCATCAAAGGCATGGACAAGTAAGTCGAGACCCAAAGCGATCTCATCCAGAGGTATAGTCAAATTCCTTTTATTCCTAACGACCATAGTAGATGACATGTTAACACCTAGAGAGTCAGACTCATGTGACGCGACACTAGACCATTCACCTACTTTGAGAAGGTTTTCATATGCATTAGTTGTATCTGTATCTCTATCAGAAGTGGCATAGGATAAGCTATCAAACTCATATTCATGGGAGTCCATTTCATCATTAGGTCTCATGTCAAGAACATGAGTGAAATCAACTCTTTGTCACCAGTTGGGATGGGTTCTACCTAGAACCTCTGCTATAATCAAATGAACACCTTTTGACCTAGGTGCCCCAGTAGTGTTTGTAGCCTCAGCCATCTCTTGTGTAAGGAGAAGTGACTGGAATTCCTGATCAAACCATTCTCGAAAGTGTGGTGGTATGTGTACATTACTATGATGATCAGGACTTAGAGGATATATTTCTTTCCACTCTTCATAAGTTAATGGAGAAATGGAAGTGGTGGTATCAGAATCACTGTTAGTGTCTATTGTACTGATACATGGTACAAAGTTATCTAGCTCAGTAAAGAATGCTGCCAGGTCTGGTGGAATAGAATAAGGAAAAGTATCCTCATCAGAGTTGTCTTCAGGTTCTGCAAATTTAGGTGGTTCTTTAGGTGTTGGTTTCTTATCTTCTTGAGGTACAAACTGATTTATTCCTAGTTGGAATGTGAGTTTCGGGAAGCCTATACCTATAGAGTCACGTGTTCTGCGACCAATGGCTTCAAGTGGTGCAATCAATCCCTTATTATTTGCACCTATGGGACCATCTCCTTTATAGCCAAAACGTTGCATACTAGATAAAACTTTGCCATATTGCTTAGGTTTTATGTCATAAGAGGAGTATTTTCAAAATTGTCTTCTCCTTTATAGATCCAAGCCTTGATAGCTCTATTTTTAGCTTCTTCTTCTAATGGTACTGTGGCTTGTACAAAGGTGCCACCATACTTTGTTGGAGGAGGAACTATAGAATTTTTAGTTTTCTCAGAAGGCCTCCCAAAGGAGTGCGGAGACAAAGGCAAAGATGTGATAGATAGCACAGGTTCAATATGATATCCTCCCATATCAGTTTCTGTGAGTGTCAAACCATTTTCCATTTCTTTTAATTTATCCTCAAGGATTTCAATAGATTCTCTATTGGTAGGCACAAGGATGTCAACAAATTTTGTTAGAGCATTGCAATCATAGTGTGTATTAGCAGGTATAGTCACTTTAGAACCTTGGAATGGGAACTTAATGCACTGATGGTATGTAGAAGGGACAACTTGCATTTCATGGATCCATGGCCTCCCTAATAGAATATTTTATGCCAAAGGGATGTCAAGCACTTGACAGATAACATCTCGTTCAATAGGACCAACTCTAATTGGCAATACAACTAAACCCTTGGATTTACGTTCTTCCTCATCATAGGATTTAATGGTAATGTTTTTGTGAGCATCAATGCAATCTTTTCCATAGCCTAACTCAATAAGGAAACTAGGAGAGCAAATATTTAGGCCAGCGTCGTTATCTATGAGAACACGATGAACACACTTTGGACCAATCATGACTTCAATGTGCAGCGGGTTATTATGTGGGTGACTCAAAGAATGGTCATATTTCTTAGAGAAATACAAGTAATGTGAGGAGTTCAAGTGACCTACCATAAATTGAAACCAGTCGAGATCAAGATCTTTTGGGACATTCGCCTCAGTGAGGGGTTTGTCCAGGATTTCCCTGTGAGTAGGGGAGATTTTCAAGAGCTCAAAAATGGTTATCTGAGCATTAGTACATTGCAATTGATCAAGAATTTTGTAATTGGTAGCATTAGATGAGGAAACCACTTTGGTATTCTTAGTAATAGAGTCAACCTTAGCTTTGTCTGAAGGTTGAGTTGATGTAGATATAGAAGGCTTAGGGCCTTTGAGAATGATTTTAGCGCAAGATCGAGTAACAAGATTAGCGCTAACTTGAGACTGTCCTTGTTTAGAGGACTGAGGTATAGACCCTCACAAAGTGAAAGGTGTTTTGGAATTAGAAGTATCTTCCTTTCCCTTAAGAATGATGACATTATAGTATTTAGTATCAACAGGTTCAACCATATTAATGACATTGTCGTTATTGGTGTAAGTATAGTTGACCTTAGCATTAATATTTTTGCCTTTAGATGATTCACCTTTTCCATGCGGAGGAAATGGGTCCTTGAAAGCTTGGTGATCAAAATTTTTTTTGTGACCTCCCACAACAATAACCTCACTATCGATGAGATCCTGGATTTTGTGTCGCAGTTTAAAACAAGTACCTATTTTATGACCTTTGTTTTGGTGAAAATCACAATAAGCGGATTCATTCCACCAAGAGGGTCTTGGTTGTGGATCATAAGGTCATGGATTATCCAATGGAGTAAGCAAATGATTGTCTACAAGAGTCTTGTAAACTTCCTTGAGAGGTTCTCCTAAAGGAGTGAATTCATGCTTGGGTCTAGGAGCCCAAGGTTTAGACCCAGAAAAATTGTGAAGTACTTGGTTTAGAATCTACCGTAGCCTTTTCAGTGGCTTTGGCCACTTGCATTGTGGTAGTGAGATTAAAGGCAGCCTTAGAAGGCTTAGCAGTCACATTGTCTACAACACCATCATTCACAACATTCTGGTTCTTGTTGGGAAATTTGGATTTATCTTTGCTTGAGGAAGAAGACCCTTGTTTATTTTCCTTGTGTAAGGTCAATT
>MU227035.1:3200100-3214734 GCA_018584345.1 Thuja plicata
ATGGACAAGAGGACATGTGTTCATGTAGGGATTCTATAGGAATCTCCTACTTACATAATAAATTAAACTAAACTACCTTGGTTTATAATATATTTCACCAAGGAAAGATTACATATTCTAACACTTTTGGATGGCTTGAACCCTTTCAGGATCTATCCTTATCCCTTCTTTCAATACTATGTGTCCCAGGAGCTTCCCCTCAGTAACAACAAAGTGACACTATTTTGGGTTTAAAGACACCCCATATTCCAGTGCTTTTATCATTACCTTTTCCAAGTGACTACAATGATCCTCTTCTCTTTTTGAGAAAGCTATCAAATCATCTTGGTACACTACCATCAGAACATCTATAAGGTATTTGAAAGATACATCCATAGCCCTTTGAAAATTTACACCAGCATTTTTCAACCCAAATGGCATATGAGCATACACATAAGTTCCCTAAGGAGTAGTAAATGTTGTTTTGAATTGATCAGATTCTTTAACCAGCACTTGATTGTACCCTGAAAAACCATCCATCATAGACAATAAGTCACATCCAGTGACTTTGTGCAGCATAGCTTCCATATTTGGCAGTCCATAATTATCCTTTAATGAGGCCACATTTAGATTTCTAAAATCAACACACAATCTTATGTCCCCATTTTTCTTTCTTACAGGGACTAAGTTAGAGACCCATGATGAATGTCTTATTGGCTTAATTATACTTGCATCTCTTAGTTTCATCAATTCTACCTGCATTTTGGTAGCCAGCAGGGGATTAATGGGTCTTTGTTTTTGTTTGAATGGTTTTATACTTTCTTTCAAAGCGATATCATGCTGAAATAAGTCTTTTCTATAGGCTTTCAAATCCTCATAGGACCATGCAAATACATGTTTATATTTCTTCAGCAATTTTATCAATTTCTATCTCACATTGCTATCCAATTTTTTTACCAATGTAGACTAATTGGAGAGATGTTTCAGATCCCAAGTTAACTTCCTCTAAATCTCCTACCTAGGCATTGGACTTCTAAGTCATATAATTGTCATTTATGCTGAACATGACTTCTAGTTCAACCAACCCCTTGGGAATGTGATTAGTATCCAATTGGATGACCTCCTGATCAAAGATATACTCCTTATTGTCCACAATTGATACTAGAGATTCACAATCAATCTTCTGACCATCATATTGGTCTACACACTAGATAAACCTAAGAATATCATCATCATCCTCAAATACTTTCCAATTATGAATATTATCAAGAAATGCAGGCCTACTTTTTATTTCAACCACAGACATACCCGTAAGAGTTGCATCATTATTTTTTAGGGAAACATTTGCCAAGAAATCTTCCATTATGTTGTTGGATCTCTCTATCCATAGGATATTGAAAGCATAAAAAAAATCTATTCTATCCTAGACAACATACTTATACAATTTTAATCTGTCATCTTTAGCAGCAGAATACTCCCTAATCTGAGATATAATTAACTGGGAATCTCCGTGAACTTTTAAACACTTAATACCATGTTTGATAGAAATATCCATTCCCAAGATCAAGGCTACATACTCGGCAATATTGTTTGTGCATTAAAAATTCAACATGAAAGAGTACTTGAAAGTGATACCTGATGGGGAAATAAAAAAAACTCCTGCTCGAGATCCTTCCTTTGAGCATCCTCCATCAAAGTACATTTTCCATAGTCCATTTGGTTGCAACAACAATTCATCCACAATTGGGTCAGTGTTCTTTAACTGTGGCTTGACATCCTCAACAATAAAATTCTCCATACCAACATTCACACATCAATTCAATTGGTCAAGTGGAACCACCTCCACCATGAAAGATAACTGGGGTTCCCTGTACAACTTGATCTCATGTCCATTCATAGGGATAGTTGCATAGGAAAAATCTAACTGTATTTTTCCACCTACTGTTGTTGCCCACTACCTTGATAGAAGCATACCATAATATGGTTTAGTGTCTACTACCACTATATCCATTCTTTAGGTTGCTTCAAGGAAATCAACAATTTTCACCTCAATGTCTTTCAGTGTTCCTATCATAGTAACTTCTATGTTATCCATGGCATAACAACTTCCAGCAGATGTAGTGACTTGGAGACCCAATTCCTTCATGACATGATAAGACATTACATTGGTTGTAGCTCCAGAATCAATCATATAGTTCTTTACCAAGAAACTATTTACCATTAAGGTAACATAGAATGGGTCAACAGATAGGGGTTCTTGGGTGATAATTTTTCTAATGCAGATATTGGAAAATTCTTTGCTTTTATCCTTTCCTTTCACTAGTGGAATGTCTTTTCTAGTATCATTTAGCGTTAAAGGTATTTCCTCTTGGTTGGGAACAAATACATCATCTATCCCTTTTAAAAGTGCCAGAGCAGCTTCTTTGTGCTCTTTTATTTTTAGCATTTCCATGAGTGGGACTGAGACTTTCATTTGGGTTAGAGCATGTTTCATGTCAGAAAGGGGCAATTCAGAAGACATATCATTCATCCTTTTCACTTTCCTGGACTTCTCATTAGGTACTAGTTCCTCTTTTGATATTTCCCCTCCAGCATGATCAGAAGAAGGTCCTTCTTGTTTCCCACACTTATCATTATTATTTTCCTTATTATGAAAATCCTCAATAACTTGAGGTGGATCTTTTTTGGCATAGACAAGGGCAAACTTGCCTTGAGTGGGTTGTACTATTCTATTTCTCAGGTTGTATGCATTTCTTGCTTGGTTAATTGTTGCAATAGTCAAAGACCTCTTTTCTTCATTAGTAGGAGTTTTGAAATGAGAATGAGTTATCGCTTCCCATTGTATTTATAGTTTCTTGTGAAATACTATCAATTTGATCACTTTGACAGGATGGATTTTTTAATTGACTTTCAAAGCAAGAATTAACTTCTATACACAAATTATTAGAAGGTGATGCAGTATCAGAAAACCATGGATATGGTTTCTTTACTATGAACATGTTGATAGCAAGGCCCTCTTGTTCTCTTTCTTCTATTTGATCAAACAAAGCCTGGGCTACTACACATTGATAGGAAGAGTGTGGCATATTGCAAGAATCACACCAGGGAGTGTTGTCAACATAGTTGGCATTGTTCCTTTTTAGGGGATCTAGGGTTCCTTGGCTTTTGGGTTATCTTGTCCATTAGGGACTTGTTTTCCATTATTCCATTTAGTCTTTTAAGGGTAGTCTCTCAAGTTAGGTTGTTTGTCAAATATTTGGTTAGTATAGTTATTATCATGGTACCCTCCTCTATCATTTTTATCCATTTTGGCAGTAAGGTCTTTCACTTCATTCACCAATTCATCCACTGTATCATCTTCTTTGATATTTTTATTAGTTGACCCCTTTTCCTTCCAAAGTTTATTGTCTTCCCTCTTCCCCAATTTCCCTAATGCTCTCCTATTACTCTCAATGTCAATTTCTATTTTATAAGCATCTCTTAAGGTTGTTGGGTTTTTATCTCTGAGTAGACAGGACATTTTTCCATCAGCAACATTAATATAAGTGGTAAGGCATACTTCTTCATCTAACCTTAAGATTTGGAAAAGTTTATTCATGGCCTTCTGAAATCTACTATCAAAATCAGTCATACTCTCATTTGGGAACTTTTTAATGTTATTGAATTCATTTAACATGTATCCAAAATTTACCTATTCTCTATACTGCTCCCTAAAATATTTTACAAATTCATCGCAGGAAGCAATACTATCATTTGGTAAATTTCTGAACCAATCCCTAGTATCTTCTGTTAATGATTGAACAAAAAGCTTCATAATAACATCATCATTTTCAATCTCAAAGTCAGTTATCTTGTCACTAAAATATTTTAGATGCTCTTCACAAGTAACAACATTATTTCTAGTGAAATTGGGGGTTTTATCTCTTACCTCATTGGGGATCACATTAGGGTGACCAGGAATGCCTTCAAAAAAGAGAGCTTTGTATCTGTTCCTGTGGATAGGCCTTCTATGGAAATTTCCAAGTTAATTATTACCACTTGGTCTAGTAGCTCCTTCTTGATTTTGAATGGGTGGGGGCACACTTTGCTTAAGGTTGGTAGCTTGAATGTTTGGGCCAGGACTACCGAGCTGAGCACTTGCATTTGAGGTAGAGTTCTTAGCATTTAAATTTAAACCAGAAGATTGCACCTTAGGATCATCCCCTTGTTTGATTGGGATTGGGCCAACAGATTGATTTTGTGGCTGTGTTCCATGATTAAATGGCATAGAGCTACTTGTAGAAGTGTTAGTAGTAGCATGTAGAAATTCTATCTTCATCCTCATATCTGCTGCAGCAGCTTCTAATTCTAACTTCTCCAGTTGCTTGGCCAAGTCCTCTTTGGCTTTCCTAGCTTGTTCCAGCTCAAGATCAACTTTGGATCCTCCTATAGGGATGGTTAGGTTTTTATTAGGCTCCTCTATGGTCACATCAACATCCTTTTGCTTACCTTTATTGGGAACCTCCTTCGTATTTTTCTTGAGCTTTACATCATGCTCAATCTGATATGGGAACAATTGCTTGATGACAGGCCCTTCCTTCTCAAACTCATCCTTGTCAGGATTTGAGATTTTATTTAGGGCTTTGTTCCTTAAATCCTCAAGGTTACCAAACAATTTTGGATTCAAACCTTTAACTTCTTGACTCAGGCTTTTAGCCTTAAGGTCATTCCTTCTGGTCTCAGCTAAGATTTCTTCTCTTTCCAATAATAAGTCGTATATTTTCTGCCCATGTTTCTTCTCTGCTTTAGCTATATCCTTTTCTTTTTCTTTCTTTCTCTTATTTAAAACCATAATCTCATCTTGCAACTTATCAGAGTCATATGAAGTTGTTTCAGAGGCAGAGGTCTCTTCTGGTGGAGCAAGATTTTCTTTTGCAGGAAAGAAACCTATATCAGTATTTTCTCCATCCCTGAAGGGATCAAAATTAGCATTAGCTCTGTAAGTATCAAATGGTCCCATGGGTCCTGCATTTTCAGATGAAGATGACTTTATTTCTGGAACATGAGTTTCCACCCTTCCTTTAGAGGCATGTTGGGAATCATGCTTCGATGTCCCTCTCTTGGACCATTGTTTCCTTTGAGGTGTATGAAGTTCCTCCCCAACATCCTTTTCAGGATTTATTTTGAAGTATGATATAGTATTTCTTTTTCAACTCATCTTACAGAATAGACAAATATTTCAATATGTTTGATGTGCAACACTAGAGTACATAGAGGTTAGAGTTGCCACCTCTTTTATGACAATAAATATATAAAGACTGAGTATATTGTCCTAACTTAGGTTTTCCCTTTTAGCAATAAGTCAAGATGAAACTTAGAGAATAAGATTTCTTGCTAATTCCTCACCTGGAAATCTTAAGAAAATATTGCACTATTTGTATTACTACAAATCAACTCTGAAACTTTTCTTTAAAAAAGATACACTGTATTAAACCAAAGGTTTTGCAGTCACCAGTCATTCTATCTGAGACAAGATTCGTATAATTTTTCAGATCAAAACTTTCAAATAGTGTGCGATAATAGATAGATAGTATAGACTTGCCTTTAGGACTATGAGGAAAAACAAACTAAATCTCAGTATTTCTAGGACAAACTCTTTCATGAACATGACTCTTAGAACATTACAACGTCTCCAACAGAGTCACCAATTTGTTCTCTTTTTCTTGTAGAATCAATTAAAATAGAAATAAATGCTTGACCCTCAATTCCCAATTTAGATTCATACATGAACAAGGCTAATTAACAAGGATATAATCCTTCTTTACTTTGAGCTCCACAAACTCAGGTGGGTGTACCTACCTTCAAATTCAGTAAGTGACTTAGAATCTAGCAGTGGATCAAGGATTCATGATCCTTCTTTTTAAGTTCTTGGAACTAGGAAGGTTAACCTATTGATTCTCTCTCTAAGGACTCATCAAAATGAATTGTACTTCTTAATACAATTATCTAAACATCCACATATCTTGATAATAGAAAATAAAGATTCTCAATATTTGATTTATTGATGATAATAATACTATTCAGAACTTAACTAGTGCCTAATCCATCAGGCCATAGAGTCACAATGACAACATACATTCATCAAAGATAATTAATCTAATACAACAAGATTTCAGATTATATTCCTTACAAACTATCCTCTAACTCTCACATCCCTGTATCAAATTCTTGCACAAACCCTAACCCCTTGGAACTATCTATAAGATTTAAACCATCCTTGATAGAAACTTACAAAGAGCAACACAGTTACCTTGCAACTGATACATTTAACATGCCTTACATATAAAACATACAAAAGCTGAATAAAATGCAAGAAGACATCAACAATTTGAAACTAGAAATTCCATTGTATTTTTATTAATAACCTTCTGATTTCAATACATTCAGACTAACTATAGACTTGAAAAACTAAACACCATTCAAAAACCTACTTTGCAGTTTTTATTTTACCATCCTTTACAATATAATACAAATTTCTACTTATACATAGCCTTAGTCATCTTTAAATCATTTAGAGAATAAGGATGCAACAAGCTTCAGATGACTAAGCTATAGGACAAAGTTTACACTTCTCAGATAGGACAAAATATCAAGCGGAGAGAATAACCACTCTTTGTTACAAGTTACATAAATTTTGTCTAATGACCGCCTGAATGCTTGCAACTTCCTTGAAGTAGTTAGGTCCTCATCATCTAGGATTTTTTATCTTCATTAATGTAGTATCTTGTACTTGCCTTTGTTCGTTAGGCATCACAGGTGCTCACTGTCAGTCCTACATTACTACTTTCTGTTATTGGAGTGACTATACCATACTTGCTAACCCAGGTGGTAAACACCTCATCACTTGGCCAAATGAAACTGAGAACCTCATCATTTTGGCTATAGAATTCCTCCTAATCAACACTAGCCTTCTCAATCTCTGATTCCCAAGATTCAAAAAATGACCTGGCCTTGTTGAGAATATCAATGGTTAATACAAACCAGCTTGTGTTTTCCAATCTGATAATGTTGTTTGTCCTATTGGTTAATGCTTCATTCAACTGCCTTAGCCACAAGGCTTCATTCTTTATGTCTCCATCCTTCTTGAACATGTTGGGGAACATATCATACCTGTCTCTAGAGAATTCTCCTCTCAAGGTCTCTATCTTTTTTATGACCACATTCTTCTTGGTGTCCAGGTCAGTCATCAGTTTAAGGCATTTGTAAGTTCTTGTCAAGATGATGTCAATATTATTCTGGTCCTTTGAGGTGGAATAAAATGACTTTATATGGGTTTTCTTCCCTTTTCAGTTGTCAATTATTAAGCCCCAACACTCTTTACCTTCATCATGATTTCTTATTATGCTGACAATCTTCTTTCCCATCAAATAAAGATTAGCAAGATTGACTTCACCAGCACACCTCTTGAGGTTAAAGTATATCTTATTAGAATGCCTCTACTTCACCAATTCTTCAGCTTTTGTATGTAGGGGATTCCTTAAGATCCTTTTTGTCTTCTTCCTCCAACCTTGATCTTTCGATAACCAAACTATTCTTTTCAGCCTCTAACTCTGCTTTCTTAGCATCAATAATTGATTGAGTAGTAGGGCTTACTAGTACAGGGGATGGGGGGTAAGTCACAAATGGGCTAGATGATGAGGGTTGGTGAGGTTCCTAAGCAATCATCACCTGGGGAATTATTTGAATTGTCTTCCTCCCCTCCAAAACTGCTATTCTATTGTCCTTTTGTAGGGATTTAACCCTTTCATCATTATATGCTTTCAATACAAATTCATATTTTTGATTTAGGCTATTATAAGCCTCTTTCTCTTTTTCAACCACCCTCAGGCTCAAATTAGCTATTTGAAGGACAAGGTTTGCGACCTCAATACCTGAGGTTTCAGAAACTCTTTTGACAATAAGGCTTCCTACATCCTCAATTTTATCATCTTCTTTCATTCTTCTTCTGTCCTTTTTCTTCAAGGCCTAGATTGCTAAGGCTGAATGATTTTCACTAAACTGGGTACCAATTGATGTCCCAACAGTGCTCAATGGTTTTGCCTCCTTTTTGAAAGCATTGAAAACTACTGCATTAGCTAAGTCCCACTGAGGTAAGATAAGGACTCCTTATTTCTTTACCAACTCCCTGCCCTCTTCAGGAGTGATCTTGTCAAATTTGGTCATTAATTCTTGTTTGACCGCTTTTTCAATATCATCTTTGGGCTGATTTGGTTGGGCTTCCTGCAATTTCTAGAAATTTTCCTTGTACTCATCAATGTGAGTTCTCCATAGAAACTGAATGAAGGCCCTATTTTTGACAAATTTGTCATCTGAAAAGAACTCCTCACTGGCCTGCCTAGTTACATGATCTAGTTTTTTACCTATGAATTCTACCACTGTGAGGTTAGAATTTGTATGCCTAGGTGCCTCTAGCACTCATTGTAATTCCTAGGCAATGACAATAAATTTTCTAGTGTTCCTCATTTGAACCAATTGTTTAGCAATGGCCTAGTCATCAAAATGCATAGGGGTCAATGGCTTGGTACAACTCACCTTCTTTCTCTTTTCCCTCCACCTTTTATTTTTTGGGAGAGGGCATTCCTTGGGCACTAGTACTTTCTAGCCTCTTTCCTTTATGCTAAGAAAGTTTATCAATTTTGGGAATGATAGTAGTGTACCCTCTCCTCTTGTACACCACATAATTCCTCAGTGGGACTACTCTTCCCTATGAAAGTTTGCTCAAGATTGACATGTAACTGATTAAATGTTTGATAATGTTAAGTTGAAGATAATGTAAGGCATTAAATCAGTTAATGGCTTGTATTGTCATTGATGTCAACTTGATATCATCTGTACGGTCATGTACATAATGCCAAAGACTTCAGAGAATCAATGGAACAAAGGTTATGCTTTCAAAAATGCATAAAAGTCAAGTATTCACTAAGTGACAGACAACACCGATAGAGTGCACACCATCGGTAAAGGCAAAGAAGAAAATTCATAGTGATACCTGACGAGAAGAGGAAAGAGTTGCCCGACAAGAAAAAATCCAATGATACTAGACAGAAAAAGATCCTGAAGCTAACTGGAGTCACATCGACAGAACTGGTAGTTGTAACCGACGACTAACTAAAGAGTTGACTGACGGAACAAAGAGTTCTAAAAATGAAAAAATATCTAGTTGGAAAGAGCTTAAGATAGACTTAACTGGTTGTTTTCTTTTTTTTATTTGACCAGAGTTAAGTAATTGATTTAAAGTTGATTTATACAGTTGGCATAAAGATAACTACAAGACAAATCAAGAATTATGCTTTAAATCAAATTGGCTGGATTGTTTTTCACGCCAAGAATCAAGAATCAATAAATAGAGAATATCATGTCTATATAAGAGACAAGCTTAATTCATTTTCATATCACATGAAAAGGGGATTAAGGGGAGTGAATAGAAAGAGGATGCTAAAAATAAATTGATGAAGAAAAACTTCATGCAGTACTGATCAATCAAGCTGAAGGAGAGCTAAGGAATTCTGCAGACACCGACAAACAGTAAGCACAACATCATAAAGCAGAAAGTATGGAGTACAAAAGAATTGAGTTGATACATTGATCATAGAGGTAATGTACTTAAATAGATCTAAAAATCTACAATTCAAGTTGCATTAGAAACAAGTCATTTTGTTTCAGTTTAACCATTGAAGCATCAATTCTCTTACAAGAGAAGGACTTAACAGTCTTCTATATATTGAGGTACATCCCAAGGAGTGCCAAAAAGGTTGATTCATGAAAGTAGCATTGGCTATGCCCGATGCCTATTGACAGTCTAAGAGAGAGGCTGATTCAAGGATGGCAACATTAGATGCCCGATACTAAGTGACAACCTATATGTGTAAAATCCTCTAACAAGGTCACACCTAACAGTGTGTTTGTAACCTTTAATAGGGTTGGCTCCTAACAAGGTTCACTTCAGAAGAGTGAAAATTTGGGGTACTGGTCCCAGTGGTTTTTTCCCTTAATAGGGTTTCCACGTTAAAATACATGTGTTATATGTGTGTATGATATATTTCTTTACTGGTTTGTATCTTACATAATTCATTCTGGATTCATTGATATACTCTGCATATTTACTATATTTCGGTAAATAGTTATACTGCTTATCGATAATCAAGGAGAATAAGGACAGACAAGGAAAATTGATAGACAATTAATCATTATAATTATTTAATGGCATGCATCTTATAGTGACATAATAATTTGAGGTTTAACGATTTGTGGTTAAGTTTAAGGATAAGTTTTTGAGGCCACTGATTCACCCCCCTCTTAGTTATTACTAACAATTGGTATCAGAGCTTTTGTACTTAGAAGGAAGGTTTCAAGACCTAAGCCAAAGATCACAAGATGAATAGACGAGATGTGCCCATGTTGAACAAAGATAATTTTGCTTCATGGCAGAGAAGATAAGACTCCACTTATCAGGTATTGATAATGATGTTACTCAATTCCTGGAAACTAAATATGTGTTTCCCATAGGAGCACCAATAGTTAAAAAAATGAGAGAGAAGCATTAAAATAATGACATGATAATAGAGCTTGCTTCCTCACTCTCCAATGCTGAATTTGAAGATGTCAAAGAATGCAAAACTGCAAAGAAGATGTGGGACAAATTGAAACTTGTACATGGTGGTGACAAAAATGTTTTGAGAGCCAAGGCAGAAATCCTTAGAGGAAATTTTGATGATCTCAAAATGAAAGAAAGAGAAAACATCACTCAGTACAAAATAATAATTAAAGTAGTCAATGCTATCCGAGGAGTTGGAGGTGTACTGGAAGAAGATACAATGGTAAGTAAAATTCTAAGAACCTTACTGCCTACTTATGCTATTACAGTATCTACCATTCAAAAAATGAGAGTAGTAGAAAATAGAAATGTTACTCTAGATAGTTTAATTGGAAGACTGATTTCATTTGAGATGAATAACTTTGATAATAGTGTCTTACCAAACATAGAGTCTGCATTCAAAACTTCTATGAGAATAAGTAAATCAAGTCACAAAAACACTATGAGAAAAGATAGTGATAGTGAAAATGAAGAAGATGATCTTGATGAAATTGAAGCACTTATGGCTAGAAGAATGTAGAGAGGCAAAGCTAAATACAGAGGTAAATTGCCACTTGTTTGTTTTAATTGTAAAGAGATTGGAAATTTTTCTGCAAGATGTACTAACAGAAGAAAAGATGATGTTAGCTCTTTTTCTTGCAACACTTACCTAATGATGATAGTATATCTAGTATACTCGGTTGCAACCTCTTTTAGGCAAGAGAAAGGCTAATTTCTAAGGATTGGATAATATCCTTCTTTTTTTTTGAGCTCCACAGACTCAGGCAGGTTTTACCTTTTAAAGATTACTGACATCTCAGTCGATGTATTTGGTGGATTGTTTCATTTACTGGGTATGAACCAAAAACCTCACTGTAACAACTTATAGAACACTTTAGAGATTGCAATGACTAACTTAAAATAGAATACTATAAGCCAGGCTATGGTTTTGAGAACATAAACCAATGAGACAAGGATTTGCATCCTTCTTCCTTTTGTCCTTAGGAGGGCTAACCTAATGATTCACTCTCTAAAGAATCAACAAAGTGGACAATATCCTGCTAATATAGGTCCTTGATGAGTTCAGCTCATTATTTTAGTGACAAGTATGTTTAGAATAATTTTTAATGTTTTGGAAACTTAGATGATGATAGATTATCAGACCTAGGTCTAGATCAGTGCCTATCCTTTGGGTTACAGAGTTAAAAGCTTGAAGTTTCACATAAACAAAACACTGTAAACTGCCTTACAACCTACATGCAATTAGGATAAGTTCCCTTACAAATTATCTGATTACCTCCAAAATACTGTATCAAATCCTTAAATACTGGTATGCTTCCTGAAACTACTCACAAAACTTAGTTCTTTACATGAAAGAAACTTGCAAGTAATTAGATAGTCACCTTGTAACCAAAATGCTTCAGACTGCCTTACAATCTTAAACATAAAAAAACATACACAGAAAATAAAGAGACAACAATAAAGAAGAGTAAAATTGCACCGTATTTTATTGATGTAATCCTTCTTTCATACATAATACAAAGCTTTGAAGCTTTAAAGAACACAGGCACATATTTAGAAAGACTGATTCTTTACATTATATTTCATCCTTTTTGAAAATACAACTCTCTTCTATATATATGTCTTCAACCATCTTTGAATCCCTTTTAAAAGGATGCTACAAGCTTTGAATGGTCTCAGAAAACCTAACCCTAAAACTATAGAAGAGACAAAAATAAAAGAGAGAGAAGAAGCGGTGGAATGACCAAGTCAAAAAGATAAAAACAAATATTCTTTGTTCTTCTCCCGATCTAGCGACTTGAATATGATAGTATACATGGTAGATGCCAGAAGTTATGTCGAGTCTAGATGACCATGCTTTTAGATTTACCTACATTCTCCTTTTGCAATAACTCTCCTCTTTATCTTCAATGGTGAGGTACCAAGTAGTCATCCTTACTCATCATCCAAAATTTCTTCTTCTACTGCTAGCTTCTTTCTCTTGGGTGTATTCATCACTTCCCATGCTTTCACTTCATCATCTGATGGCCACTTTAAGTCTTGAGTACTCTGTATTTGGACCTTTTTCCTATCCCATCTCGTATCAGTGATATTCTTGATATCTACTAGAAACTTATTTATGTTAGTTTCTGCCTTGAAAGCTTCGTCCAATATCTTATTGAACCCTTCTATATCAATATCAGTTCCTGAAATAAATGCCTCACTACCAGGCATTTTGCTATCAAACTCACCCCTCCAAGAATCTAAGGCCTTCACTTGATCATCATCTCCTCTTAAGGAAGGTATAAATCTGTTAAAATCATCAGAAAAGAGGCTTAACTTTACCTCAATTTGGTTCAATTTGCCCTTAAAGAATGAGAGAGCAATATTAACTCTTTTGATCTCATCTTGAACTTCAGTCACTTTTTCTAGCAAATCTGATCTTAGGGCTTGCAATGATGCTAGCTTCTTAAATAGTTGCACCCTAGTAGACCACTTAGTAAAATAGGGGTTGAGGATAGCCAAATACCCCATTACCTCAGTGTGCAAAGCTAGTAATTTGTTATAAGTATTGAGTATAACATCAACTTTATCTTTTAAGATATCAATTCTATGTTGCAGCACACCTTTTAATGCTCTTAAAGCAATTACATTTCCTTTCTCTTCCTCAACCTTTTCCTCAACCACCTCCTCAGACTTTTCTTTGTCTTCAATTTGTAGGGGCTGTGGTTGCACAGGTACATACATCACCTCAGGATTTGTTTCCAATTCTTCCATTAATTTATTTATCATCTGATCCCGCTGATAAAGTTGCACTTGGCACATTTCTCTATCTTTTGCCAATGCACTAGTCTCTTCCACCAATGTGCTACACCTATCAGACAATTGTTTAGTTTTGTCTTCATTCAAGTGAGCCCAATGTGTCATGATTTGGGATATCTCCAAATCCCTTGTATTTTGCATCATCCACACCATTTGATTGCCCACCATATTCTCCTAAATATTCACCACTTGGGGCTTTTGATCTTTTGGGCACAGGCTCCACATTGCAAAGGCTTGAGACTTTGGGCTATACCCAAATCCTTTTATCACATTGCATATCTGAACTTCACTAGCCATCTTGAGATCTGGCTGTTTCCTTATTTGATCAATTATAAAGGAAGATGCTAAATCCCAACCCTCAGCCAATAGTATTCCACTTCCTAGTACTAATTTCTTGGCATCCTCTGGTGAAATATCCTCATTTTTAGGATCATAATTTTGCAAAGCCATCAATGCCTCATTAGTTATGGTATCTTTATCATCAACTGTCAGTTCTGCTCTTATTTTTTCTCTCTTATACCATCTTAGGAAGTCTTTAAACTCCTCAGTTTTCACAAAGTTATCATCATTCAAAAATTTTTGTTGATGAATCAATCTCTCATTAATACAGGCCTTAAGAGGCACTTCAACCTCATCATCTAAATCAGGCTGCTATTTCTTACCTTCCCTAATTGCTTTCCTTAGGTTATGATCATATAACCTATTGCCAGGTACTAAGGCCTTAGCCTTATCTTTCTTCTTATTTTGCCCTTCAGTTGAAGGTTGACCTATTTCCAATTTCTGCCTCTTTGCAGTAGGTTCTTCTATATCATCTGGTTGGGTGACCATTGTCAAATCTACAATGTGGCCCTCTACTCCCTGCAACTGTGGTATTTCAGCAATGTCTTGCTGTGGTGGGGTATACCTAGTAGGACGTGCATAATCACTGTCACTACTACTATTGTATTCAGATTCTAAATGATCAGGTGTCTGAGCACCTTTTTTTATCAAGAACCGTATCAAGCTGTTCTATGAGCACATAATAGTTGTCTATCATGGCTTTAATCTTGTCAAAATATGGGAGATCAGGGTAAAAAACCCCAAAAGCCAACCTATTTCTCTTTATTTGCCTCTCAAGTTTTAACAGCTCTTGAATCCTCAGTCTTCTTGTATGAATATCATCTTCATCTAAGATATTCCTTGTTGCATCTTCCTCTATGCATTCACAATGGACATTAGTA
>MU227035.1:3240567-3266981 GCA_018584345.1 Thuja plicata
TGTATATTAGCCAAAGGGGGTGGAATTGATTTAATTAAAAGCACTTAGGACTTTAGATTTAAATCAATTAATCATAGGGATTTTAGCTAATAATCATTTGAGAAATTAGGAATTAAATGTAATGTCATATTTATGTAAATTTGGGTTTTCTACATTTGAAACTCAGTCAATTAAAGTCAATCAGGAGAAGAATTTGCCTAATACAATAGGACTTCGAAGATAAGAAAATGCATCAAAATTGATTGGATTATTAGGTGCCAATTTTGGGGTGTTACACTTTGCAATTTCATAACAGTTATGCTGAGTATCTTCGAGTTAATGATGCATTTACAATGAGATTGTGCAGGTAGTTACAGGGTTGTCCAGAAAGGAGATTTCCCCCTGAAACCATGGCTTTCATTAGCCAATTTGGATGATATTTCATTCAATTTAGAGGTTTCTCATATCTTCGTCTTGCAGGTTTTGATGATTTCCCTTTGAAGCTGCCCAGGTATCCTACGGATATGATCGGGCTGATCGAAGTAATGAGGCAAGCTCTCTAGGTGAACTTACTCTGTGTTGAGGCTAAGAAGAAGGGATACAATTTCCCCATGACCATCAGAGCTTATAGCTATGCATCCTAGTCAGAGGGGAAGAATGTTCTCAAGACATTCTCAAAGAGGTTTTCTTTGGAAACCTACAATGTCTTGAGACCGCAATATGAACCAGTAAACTATGCCAAGGATGTATTGCAAATGAGTCACGCAATTAATCATGTACATGATATTGAAGACTACTGGGAAAATTATAAGGATGATCTAGAAAGCAGAGAGAGATTCTACGCCCAGTTAAATATTGAGAAAAACAAAAGGTTCAATGTTAACATTGTAGTAGAGGAGCTAGAAGATGATGGCAATCATATGTATGATAATACATATCTAGAGGAGATAAAGCTCACCCCTGTCAGTTCTGAACCTATGCTGGACCAAGCCATTAGTGATTTTTC
Organism: Thuja plicata; assembly: GCA_018584345.1. Classification (NCBI taxonomy): domain Eukaryota; kingdom Viridiplantae; phylum Streptophyta; class Pinopsida; order Cupressales; family Cupressaceae; genus Thuja; species Thuja plicata. Next base: position 3,241,553 of record MU227035.1, read on the forward strand.
GACTCTAATGGGGGATATCTACAAAAGAATAGAACAATGGCTCGAATGGACTACAGGTCGAAGGAAGAGGTCAGAAAGGAAGCCTCTAACTTAGTGAACCCCAGTAAAGGATACTGTTGGTACTGCAACCACTTCATCGGTAACAATTCCAAATGTTGCTAAAGGATCAATCTAGCTGGTGGGAGGAGGTGATGAACCTCCTAAGAAAACAATCACATTGGAGAAGACTTGTGGAGAAGGCTCACCTCCAAATATCAGAACAACATAGGAGCTTACCAAGGATGCAGAACTAGAATGGTCAGTAAAAGTAGTCAATGTACCGGTTGACACCTCAACGGAAGATTCTTGAAGGAGAGGGTCTCCCATCATAGTGGAAGTGGGTGAAGATACTCCTTCAACCACAGAATCAGAAGGAGAAGCTAGAAAGAATCAGAAGGTCACTTCAGTAGCCAAGTTAGTGTCCTCTTCTCCTACTTTAGTAAATCTATTTTCTTTGAGACCAAAGGCTACACCTCAAGTCATCAGGAAATTGTTCATTAAGGAGTTAGTTTCTACCAACAAAGTTACTAGCACAGAGTCATGGATAGAACATACTCTAGAATGCAAGAGGAAGAGGGCAGAAGAAGGGGCTTCTAGCAAAGACACTCTGTCATGAGCCTTTCAGCCCAAGGCCACTGTGACCAAACAGAAGAAAGTGAAGACAATTTCTACCTTGGGTCATGATCCTGAGACTGGGCACTTCACCATGGAAGTGGCCAAGCCAACTAAGGAAGGTAGATTCGAAGACATGACTACTTCAGACTTTCAGTTGTAGTCATTTGACATGGGGTTGGCTCGTCATGACAACAAGGTTAATTGGTGGAAATATACCAATGTAGTGATAGAAGAAGAGCTCGAGGAGCTCAAGACTACCAAAGTTGAACTTAAGGTAGAAGTGGCTGAGATGACCAACTTCATCATGAAGTTCCCCACTCTAATTGCAAGCGTTCCCAGCACCCAAACCACCTTTGACCCCAGTGTTGTGGAGAGCCAAGCCATTTTGGCTAAGTTGCAAGAGGACTAGCATTATGGGAAGATTGGTAAATGGTGGATTGAGAGGCTTGAGTCTAAGGGACTATTAGTGGTTGAACAACTAGGTAACACCCTTCTAAGGTTGGAGGTAGAGAGCAATAACATTGCTACGAACCTACAAACTCTCATGTTAGAAAGGGCGAAGTGCTAGGAATGTATAGTTATGTTGCATGTGGCAGTAAAGATGAAGAATAAAGAAGCTCTAAAAGCTAAGATTCTACAGAAAGGAGATGAGCCTTTAATCGAATGGCTTCATAGTCTAGAGTTTAAGATCGAGATGATCATGTAGGCCGAAGCAGGATTGCAACAGACGGATGTCAAGATCAAAGAAGAGCAGAGAAAAGATTTCAAACTCCTCTTAGGGATTCATACATAATCATAGACCAGTGGTCAGGGAAAAGAAATAATTGGAGTAGCCAATATGCATAATTCATTTTCCGGTTATTTGCATAAATTGACAAAAGATTCTGCCTCTCATCTAGAGAAAATACCAGAACTCCAGCAATTGAGTGGATGCATTTTTAGAGCGACAAAGGAACTGAAGGATAGGACTGATGCCATTAATATTCTTGCCAAGGAACATTCCAGGTGGCTCATTCGATACATTAACATCTACATCAATAGGCATGAAGAACTCATTCGAGTCATTACAGCTGTTACGACCTATAGGGCTAAATTAGACAAGGGGAAGGAAACTGAAGCTTAAATAGATTCCCCCTTGTACTATCTTTGATACTATGTAACGGATGATCTTTCTGTTATCATTTTTAGTTGGGGAAGTTGATTCATTTCGGTTCTCCCCCTTTCTTGTAACGGCCCAATCTGGGACTCTATATGTACTATTTCCAAAATCAATACAAACGTCGGCTAAATTTTGCTGTGAAAGATAACATTTTGCTGAGTCAAATTTGTATGTATGAATGCCATTGTTTTATCTGTTCCATTTTCATTACACTTATCTTTCTGTTGAATTTAGATGTTTCTTTCAAGTTGGATTTATAATCTGTGTTCGAACCAGAGCTTTGTATTATGACTTGATACAATTAGCAAAAGGGGAAATTAGTTATTATCTTAAGTTTGGGAAACATTCTTATGATATAGATCGATCCATTGTTGTTTCATCATTAGTCTTTAGTCTTGCATCTGCATTTTCAGTAGAATTTTATGCATTATCAATTTTGGGAATTAATCTAATTGATGAAATCTCAGAGTTGGCTAGATTTAGAATTAAATCTGCCTTGCCTGAGTTATTTCCTGCCTAGGATTAGCTTGGTTTGCCTCTTCTATTCTCGGGTTAAGAACATACCCCTATTAGACTAGGAAAGAGAAAAATTCATTGAAAATCATTCATATAAGGGAGCTATACCTTTAAATTCAGAGGGAATTTGGTTTTTCAATAACAATTTTCCAACTCTTATATTTGATTGTTCTTAAGCATTTTAGGTATTTTAGAGTTAAATTGAAAAAGACAATCTGTTTACTAACAGATTTTTGGCAACTCTGCTGGGAAGACAAATAGTTGTTACACCAGAAGCATATCATGAGGAAAGATGGTGTTTCCCCATGAAAATATAATTCCTATACTCCAACCAAATCTTGGTTTTCAAGACGATCAAGAGGACCTTATTTCCTCGCTGAACACTTTTGTCTGGAGGAATAGAAGAAGCACTGAACATTATAGAAATGTCAGTCAAGTGCTAGAGCAGGAAGAAGCTAGAGCAGAAGCACTTGAAAGATCATTCCAAAGGAGAAATTAAAGAAGAGAACAATGCCAAGTCAAGTGTGAAACTAGGCCACAGAATTAGTTGAAAATCTGGAGCCTAAAAGATTTCTCAGTAGCACAAAGAAAGAAGGAAGTACAGATCATGTCTTTGAGAGACTTGTGGATACTAACTTTGCTCTTCTTGAAGTACCTCACTAAAGAGACTGAATAGCAAAAATCCAGAGCAGACCTTCTTCACCCCCTAAGCAGTCTACTCCTTTATCCACCACTTGCCAAGTGTTAATGTGACACAGAGTAGTTGCTCCTCATGTTATCAATCTAACCCCTTATTTACCTCAAGTAACAATGGCACTCCCTTGGGTTGCTGCAGTCGAACCCCTACAATTAGCAGCATATAATCCTCTTCCCTCAGGGTCTAGAAAGAATTTTCCCAAGTTTTCTAGAGATGGGAAAGTATCTACAGATGAACATATTGCTGCATTCTTTGCTTTTGTCAATATTCTAGTAGTATGAGAAGAGGATGTGGTCATTAGATTATTTGTTGAGACCCTTGTTGAGGGCGCTACTGATTGGTTTCACCACCTACCAAATTATTCTATTACAGACTGGGCCTCCATGAGAGTTGCTTTTGAAAGAAGGTTCAAAACTGTGGAAGTTGAACATGCTCTATTGACACAATTAACCTCTATCTAGAAAGAGCCTTCTATTAGTATGAGAGATTTCATAGCTAAATTCAATAAGCTCGTAAATAATATTCCAGTGGCTGACAGGCCTACAACGGGAAATTTAAAAACATTCTTTATAAGTGCTATGACACCAGACATCAATTGTGATCTAAGAAGAATGAACCCCGCAGGCTTAGATGCTACACAAAGAACTGTCATGGAACTCAAAGATCACATGATCTCTTCTGGGAAATGGAAGAGGGAAATCAAGTCAAGCACCAGTACTAGTGGTACTACATCATCTAATGAGATGATCCAAAAATTGTCAAATGAATTCATCGCCTTCAAAGGGAAACTTCCTAGATTTAGTAACCCTTATCAACGGAACTATCAAGAGCAACCTAGAAGGGGAAATGATGGGAGGAATGCTGACAATAAAGAACTATATTTAATTGGTCCACCACAAAGACTAGCTATTGAAGCCCCCCTAAAAGAGGGAATATGTGTGCCTTTCATCTAACTACATACCATGACGGAGAAAGCTACCCTAATGTAGCCCATGCTTGGAAAATGCATCAGACTAATAAATGGAATGCTAGAGTCTCCAGAACTGAACCAGACTCATACTCGCATGGTGAATCTAAAAATTTATATCTAAAGTATGAGTCCAATTCTGAACAAGGAGAAACATGTTATGCGACCATAGATGGGACTTCCTATATAGTCTTGACCAGGAGCCAGAAAGATAAAGGTCCTGCCTCTCCTCCCCCACCTAAAAATAATGAGGCGTCTACCTCCAACTCTAAGGAAGCCAACCAAGGCGTGAGAATTATACAACCAGGTAAGGAGCAAAGCTCTTTTAACATTATTCAATTCTATAGAGACTCTCGAATTCAAATATCTCCCATAGATTATCTCAAATCCAATCCTATAGAATTGCATAAATTAGTAGATTATTGTAATGAAGGAAATCAGAACCTAAACTAGAACGTCATGACTACTATAGAAAATGAGTCAATTTTTGTGGAGCCTATTGAGAAAGGTGAATCATCTATGTTAGCTACTTTCCCAGGTCAGAAGCCTGATCAATTTTATGTTTCTTTATATATTAATGGGTGCAAGTTGAGCAATTGTATAATAGACTCTGGGGCCTTAGATAACGTGATGCCATCAATAGTAGCTAAAGATTTAGGCCTTAACCTTACTAAAGCTCATGGTAGGTGTTATTCTATGGAATCCAAGAAAGTACCTCTGGTTGGACAAATTAAGGATGCCCAAGTAGCTCTAGCAGCGCATCCTGAGAAGAAGTTGTTGTTAACAATTCTGGTCGCTGATATACCTACTAGCTACGGTTTTTTGCTAAGCAGGAGTTTCTGTAGAGATCTAGGAGGGGAAATAGAGTTAGATTTGTCTCAAGCTTTAATCTTGGTGAGTAATAAAAATATTAAACTAGTCCTGGAAGAAAAATCTAAGTTTACAGTGCTAAAATCTGATGATCCTAAAGCCCAAATTCTGTATCAAGAATTAGAATTTGGCAACTATATGCTATTTACCGATGATCATGATGAGGACGTGAAACCAAGAGAAGTGGGAAGGGAATTTTCCACTAAGGAAGAGTCATCTCAGATCTAGACACTTGAATTTGATGGCAGTTGTGCTTCATCAGGATCTGGTGCAGGCGTGGTCTTGATATCACCAGATGGAATATGTGAGCCTATGACTTATAAATTAGAGTTCAGAAATACCAACAATACTGCTAAATACGAAGCTCTTCTATTAGGAATCATCACTACAAAGGAAAAGGGGGTGAAGATTTTGAGAGCTCGTGGTGATGCAAAGCTTATTGTGTGCCAGGTTAAGAATCAAAACTCTATTAAAAATCTCAGATTAAAGAACTACAGAAATAGAGTATGGGATGAGATAGAAACACTGGATGCATTATTTATTGAAGCAATGCCAAGAGAGTTGAATGCCAAAGTGGAATCCCTAGTTGTATCAGCTTCATTACTCCTTCCCCATCCAAAATTCAAAGATGAGAAGTACCAAGTGGAAGTCATATATCAACCGTCTGTACCCGACAATGTGGAAGATTGGCAAGTGTTTGAAGACAACAAGAATCTCCTTCTCTTCCTAGAGAGTGGTGGTGACTTCCACAAAGAATTCCATGGCAATCATAAAGGAGATCATCCAGACAAGAAAAAGAAAGATAAGTAAGATATTATCCAGCTGCAAGGTAATATCATTCCACCCCATCTAGTTAATCTTGAAAGAATTTTCAATAGGCACGACACTTTTGTGAAGGAGAAAAGAAATGAAAGAGGTCCTACTACTGGCGAGTATGAAGAAATGAATATTGGAACTGAGAAAGATCCCAAGATGATCAACATTGGGAAGTGATGTACTAAATAAGAATGGAACGAGGCTAAGAAACTCTTCCTAGAATATTCGGATGTTTTCACCTGGAGCTATGAAGACCTGAAAAGTTTTATGGGTGGGAAATTCAAGCATCAAATCCCCTTAAATCCTAAAGATACCCCATTCGGGAAAAAAAAAAGGAACTACAATCCAAAAGTTATTGATGCAATATTTAGGGAAGTAGATAAAATGCTCAAAGCAAGGATTATCTATCCTATACACCACTCTACCTAGGTAGCAAACATAGTTCCTGTGAGGAAGAAGAATGGAGAGATAAGAATCTGTGTAGACTTCAGAAATATTAACCAATCTTCTTTGAAAGACAATTATGCTCTTCCCAACATGGATCAGTTACTGCAGATCATAGCCAGAGCTGAAATGATGTCTATGTTGGACAGATTTTCAAGATATAATCAGATAGAAGTTGAGAAAGTGGACTAGCATAAAATGACGTTCACAACCCCATGGGGCACTTTCGCTTACTATAGAATGTCATTTGGGCTAGTCAATGCTAGAGCTACTTTTTCAGAGAGGTATGGACCTTTCCTTTAGTGACATGAAGAATAAAATCATTGGTGTGTATTTGGATGATCTTACTATATTCTCTAGGAAAAGAATAGATCATATAAATGACTTAAGGAAAGTATTGGAAAGGTGTCGAGAGGATGGGATTTTGTTGAATCCCAAGAAGTCAGTATTCTATGTAATTCAGGGGAAATTGCTAGGTCACATTGTCTCCCAAGAAGGCATAAGAATCGATCCAGAAAGGGTCAGAGCTATTCAGAAATTGAGTTTACCTATGAATAAAACTGGAGTAAAATATTTTTTTGGTCAGATTAACTTTCTCAGGAGGTTCATTCAATATTTTTTGGAAATTACAAAATGTATAGTTGATATGATGAAGGGAAATGTGAATTTCAAGTGGAATGAATCTAGTAAGCAAGCCTTCAAAAACATAAAGAATTCCATAACCAATGCTCCAGTGTTATGCCACCCTGATTACAACAAAGACTTTGTAATCTATTGTTATTCTTCTGAACATACTCTATCAACCATTCTCATGTAGGAAAATGAGGAGGGAGTCCAGGATCCTATTTCTTTTATGAGCACGCCTCTGAAAAATCATGAGCTGAAATATTCCCAAATTGAAAAACACACTTTCGTAGTCGTTAAGGCTTTAAAGAATTTTAGATTCTACATCTTACACTCACATTCTCTTGTGTATGTACATGTTATCATAGTGAAAAGCATATTGACTCAACAGGATGTAGGATGCAACAACAGAGGAACATGGGTAGCTAAAACACAAGAATATGATGTAGAGATCAAGCCCACAAATTTGGTAAGAGGCAATGCACTATGCAAGGCAATGGCGGAAAACCAAGCAGGCGAAGATCCAGAAGCTACACAATTGGTTTTGGCAGTAAGTATGCAAGACCCCTGGTTTGAAAACATCATATATTTCCTTACATACAGTGAATGCCCTAAAGAGATGAATTCTAAGCAAAGAAGAGACCTGAAACTAAAGGCTTCTAAATATGTTATCTAGGAAGATAGGTTATATAAGAGGTCAATAGATGGGACCTTTCTCCAATGTGTCAACAAACAACAACGAGAGAAGTTGTTAAAAGTTTTTCATGATGAAGCCTACGGAGGACATTTCTCCTCATCAGTTACCGCATTCAAGATTTTGAGGCAATGTTATTATAGGCCAGGAATGTTTAGAGATGCTTACCACTAGGTAGAAAAATGTGAGAAATGCAAAATGTTTATTGGAAAGCCACAGTTAGCAGTGTTGCCTCTGAGACTGGTGATAATTGAAGATCCTTTCCAACAATGGGGTCTCAATTTTATTGGTCCTATAAACCCCACGTCCAGTGCAGGTCATACCTACATAATCACTGCGACTGACTACTTCACAAAATGGGTAGAGGTGAAAGCAACTAAGAGGCCTACTTCAGAAGTAGTATGTGAATTCATCAAAGAAAGCATCTTGGTAAGGTTTTGATGAAGGGGACTCCCCTTAATACCACAAGTACATAATAGAAATAGAGAGAAACAACAAAAATTTGCAAGAACAGAAAATTGGCTTCTTATTGGCTACACAAATGTGAAATTACAACCTTCATAATTACAATATCAAAAGCCACATGGGAATCCCTTACAATAATATATAGGACAAAGCCTCAAATAACCACCCAGAACTGCCCTAGAAAAGACTATGGGCCTTCCTTAAATAGGCAATTTTCCACCGCCCGAGAAGGTTCCAGAAATCTAGCCATTAAGGCCGACTACCCTTAGCATTAATTATTTTTCACTTTTATTACAAAAGGGTCAGCTGTAAATATTTACAAAATATGAGATTAGGTAGCCCAACTTCTGGAAGCCATAACTTTTGAACCGTAGCTCCGATTGGCTATTATAACAACTTTCCGAAAAGGAGAGATCGCGATCTACAGTAGTTGACAAGTGAAGCAACAGTTAGCTAGGGGTTCAACCTCGATCTGGAGCCTCTAAGGTCCTGAAAATTGAGCTCAAAGGTTTCACACCCTAAAATCTCAACAGTAAATCCTTAATAACTTTGCTAATACATATGCTATGGAAATGAAACTCAACTAGCATGCTTATATGACTAAGATGATCCTTCACCTAAAAAATTAGAACATTCTGAGTTAAAATGGCCAACTTACTAAAAATAGCAAGTTTCCCAAAATAGAAGCTTTGTACAAAATAGCCCTTATTGAATAGAAAACACATATTTTTGGGTGATGCAAGATTTCCCTTACACCCAGGATGCTCTTGCATCAGGTTTGGTGTGCCTATTAAGTTAGTTATGGATAACACTGCATACTTTTCTTCTCAAGAAATTACTAAATTTTGCTTTGAGTACGACATCATGGTCAGTCATTCTTTTGACTATTTCCCTCAACGGAATGGTCAACCTGAATCCAACAATAAAAACATGGTGAATATCATGAAGAAACTTGTAGTAGACAACCAGAGAACCTAGCATAAGAAAATATATGAAGCCCTCTGGGTAGATAGAGTGAATCCCAAGAGAGCCGTAGGCATATCCCATTTTGAACTTGTTTATAGAGTAGAGGCCAGCCTTCCATTACCTCTGGAGCTAGCAACCTGCAAACTAAGAACAACAGTAGAAGATGGCATATATGAATATGGTTTAGAAAAGAGGATTTTGTACCTAAACAAATTGGAAGAAGAATGAGAGAAAATGGTTTACCACATTACATAGCATCAGATACGGGTAAAGATTTTGTTTGAAAAAAAGAGAAGACCCCATAAATTTATGATAGGAGACATGGTGTTGTTGTGGGACAAGCATAGGGCATGCACAGAAAATTTGAAACACTATGGAAAGGACCTTTCAAGATCCATCAAGCGTTCGAGAAGAATTCTTTCAAATTGACATATCCAGATGGCGAAGTGCTACTCCTGATGTATAATGGTCAGGATTTGAAGCTCTATTAGATTTAAATTTAAAACAGGTAACCCCTATTTGTACAATAGTTACATTTAGTTCCTGCTTTTTCTTTCCTAGTTAGGTTCCCTTCCTGTTTTCCCTTTTTGTGTCTTTCTTTAGTTTTGTTGTGAGCTGCCTTTTGTTGAGCTTTGTGAAACCAGAGATTTGAGATTCCATGCTTGGACATGTGAATGTCCAAGTCCCCAGACAGAGCCAACTGTTGCCCCACTTTTGGTTTGCATACCTTTCAGACAAAAGTGAGTGTTTAATGTATAGTAGTGGTCTTGAAAGCTTCTTGTTAGTCCTGAGCCTAAGTCTAGAAAACTTTCCCTTAGGCTAGGGAGCCTTTACCAGATTTTTCCAAATTGCCTTCTCTTTTGTGAACCGAAGGGTTTCTATTTTTAAGTTCATGTTTTCATTGGGTAGGTTAAGTTCCCAATCTAGTAAAGGCCATGGTTCAAATATTTCTAACATTAGTTTTACACACAATGGAAGTAAGTAGCCGTAATATTTCATTTTGCAGCTTGGCAGAGAATCAGGCTCGAGCTTCTCCACTGGTAGAAAAGTATCAACAAAGTGCATCTTCCACTGATGACTACTAAGAGATATCCCATAAATAAGTACAGTTCTAAAATGGATCCTTTAGGCTTAAGAAGGGCTGCTGTGTTTGGATTACACCTCTACAAGCCAAAGGGAATGATTCAATAAAAAGAAATCGAGGAAATAAGCCAAACATGGAAAAGTGAAAAATGGCTTCTCCCCTACTCCTACAGGAGGGTTTTGACCCACGGAGTATGTTTTCTGCCAAACCATTTAAATGAAGAAATTTTGAGGAAGAACCTGTCTCATAAAGAATCTGAGATATGAAGAAGGAAGATGAAATCGACGCATGCCATTTTTGCATCCTGATAGACCAAATTTCTCCCTTGGCAGATTTTTGAACTGAGAGCACTCCAAGAGCACTTCTCCACCCAAAGGAGAAGCGGAAAAGTCATTTTTTGCTACCTCAGAAAAGTTACCGTTGTGGTTACTAAAAGTGAATAGACATTTCTTAACGGCCCATAAAAGCAAGGTAGTTAATTCAAATAAAGCCATTTTACTTCATAACAGGATTTTTCATTAATGTTGGGGTCTTTTCATCCATGTGGCATGGGAAGTTAGCCATTAAATGGTAAGAATTCAAAAGTTATAAAATAAGTTGAAAGTTGCAAATGAGAGTTACCATTTGTTTGCCAAATTGTTTTGAATTCGGAGTCTCATATTTTAGCTATTGCTTGCTCCCGCATCCCTAAGAGATACTTCTCATTTCCAAATACAAATCATTAGAAGCATGGCTTCTAGATTCATGGGATTTGATGGAATGAACGACATTACTTCTAAATGGCATAAGATTTCAGATACATCTCTGAAGTTCTTTCACATACAGAACTTCCAAAACAGATTAAAAGTGGAATAGATACATCCTATTATGGAGAATTTGAAGGAGAGCAGATTAGTTGAGGCCGATGGTTTTCCCATGGTTGTTCAAGCCCCAGAACTGATCTGGGAATGCACTACTTGATACAACCCAGATACCAGGAAAATTCTCTTGCCCAATGATATGGTGTTGTTATCTATTGACAGGGAATTGGTCTAGAACTCGCTTCACATCCCAGAGCAAGATGAGTATTCAAAAATGACATACAGTCAAGCGGTGACTTAGTATATTTCAACAAATTTAGTTTGGAAGAAGGAGATAATGAAAGCATGGGTTCAAGAACCCAAGAGCGCCAAAGGGAAGCTGTCGAAGACATTATACGGCACTAATCTGAAGCTAGAGATCATTGACATTCTGGTGTTACTCCACAGGATCAGAGGTGAGAGTGAAGCACTCAATTTTTTTGATCATCACTTCTTCCTGGTTCATGTCAACATCACTTCATTGATTGGGAACTTATGGTAAGTGAGAATCTCTCAAAGGCCCTAGATAGAGCTAAACTCTAGAATGAATTTTACTTGTCTTTAGTCCTCTTGTATATTCTAGCTACACTCCAAATTTGGCCAGGTCTTCCCAAATTAGAGGAATTTCCTGATGATGTCAAGAGTTATGAATTTTTCCCCTCTTTTCAATTTCATAACAGTTATGTTGAGTATCTTTGGGTTAATGATGTATTTACAATGAGATTGTGTAGGGAGTTACCAGGCTGTCTAGAAAGGAGATTCTCCCCCGAAGCCATGGCTTTCATCAGCCAATTTGGATGCTATTTCATTCAATTTAGAGGTTTCTCATATCTTCATTTTGTAGGTTTTGATGATTTCCCTTTGAAGCTGCCCAGGTATCCTACAGATATGATCGTGCTGATCAAAGTAATGAGGCAAGCACTCCAGGTGAAATTACTCTGTGCTGAGGCTAAGAAGAAGGGATACGACTTCCCCATGACCATCAAAGCTTATAGCTAAGCGTCTCGGTTAGAGGCAAAGAATATTCTCAAGACATTCTCAAAGAGGTCTTCTTTGGAAACCTACAATGTCTTGAGACCACAATATGACCCAGTGAACTATGCCAAGGATGTATTGCAAATGAGTCGCACAATTCATCATGTACATGATATTGAAGACTACTGGGCAAATTATAAGGATGATTTGGAAAGCAAAGAGAGATTCTACACCTGGTTAACTATTGAAAAAATCAAAAGGTTCAATGTTAACATTATAGTAGAGGGGCTAGAAGATGATGGCAATCATATGTATGATGATACATATCTAGAGGAGATAAAGCTCGCCCTTGTTAGTTCTGAACCTATGCTGGACCAAGCCATTAATGATTTGCTGACTCTAATGGGGGATATCTACAAAAGAATAGTACAATGGGTTGAATGGATTGTAGGCCGAAGGAAGAGGTCATAAAGGAAGTCTCCTACTTAGCGAACCCCAGTAAAGGATATTGTTGGTACTGCAACCACTTCATCGATAAAAATTCCAACTGTTGCTAAAGGATCAACCCAGCCAATGGGAGGAGGTGATGAACCTCCTGAGAAAAAAATCACATTGGAGAAGACTTATGGAGAAGGCTCGCTTCAAAATATCAGAACAACACAGGAGCTCACCAAGGATGCAGAACCAGAATGGTCAGTAAAAGAAGTCAATGTACCGGTTAACACCTCGACATAGGATTATCCAAGGAGAGGGTCTCCCATCATAGTGGAAGTGGGTGAAGATACTCCTTCAACCACAGAATCAAAAGGAGAAGCCAAAAAGAATCAAAAGGTCACTTCAGTAGCCAAGTTGGTGTCCTCTTCTCCTACTTCAGTAAATACATTTTCTTCGAGACCAAAGGCTACACCTCCAGTCATTAGGAAATTGTTCATTGAGGAGTTAGTTTCTACCAAAAAAGTTACTAGCACAGATTCATGGATAGAACATACTCTGGAATGCAAGAGGAAGAGGGTGGAAGAAGGGGCTTCTAGAAAAGACACTATGTTGTGAGCCTTTTAGCCCAAGGCCACTATGAGAAAACAAAAGAAAGTAAAGACAATGTCTACCCTGGGTCGTGACCCTAAGACTGGGCACTTCACCATGGAAGTGGCTAAGCCAACTAAGGAAAGTAGATTCAAAGACATGACTGCTTCAGACTTTCAATTTCAGTCATTTGACATAGGGTTGGCTTGTCACGACACCAGGGTGGATTGGTGGAAATCTACCAATGTAGTGATAGAAGAAGAGCTTGAGGAGTTCAAGACTACCAAAGTTCAAATTAAGGCAGAAGTGGCTGAGCTGACCAACTTTATCAGGTATCTCCTCACTCTGATTGCAAGCATTCCTAGCACCCAAACCACCTTTGACCCTAGTGTTGCGGAGAACCAAGCCATTTTGGCTAAGTTGCAAGAGGACCGACATTATGGGCAGATTGGTAAATGGTGGATTGATAGGCTTGAGTCTGAGGGACTAGCAGTGGTTGAACAACTGGGTAACACACTTCTAAGGTTGGAGGTAGATAACAATAACATTTCTACTGACCTATAGACTCTCACATCGGAAAGGGTGAAGTGCCAGGAATGTATAGTTATGTTGCATGTGGCAGTAAAGATGAAGACTAAAGAATCTCTAAAAGCTAAGATTCTATAGAAAGGAGATGAGCCTTTAATCGAATGACTTCATATTCTAGAGTTTAAGATTGATATGATCATCCAGGCTGAAGCAGGATTGCAACAGACAGATGTTAAGATCAAAGAAGAGTAGAGAAAAGATTTCAAACTCCTCTTAGGGATTCATATAGAATAACAGACCAGTGGTCAGGGAAAAGCAATAATCAGAGTAGCCAATATGCAGAATTCATTTTTCAGTTATTTGTATAAATTGACAAAAGATTTTGCCTCTCATCTATAAAAAATTCCAGAACTCCAGCAATTGAGTGGATGCATTTTCAGAGCGACAGAGTAACTGAAGGATCAGACTAATTCCATTAAGATTCTCACCAAGGAAAATTCTAGGTGGATCAATTGATACACTAACATCCATGTCAATAGGCATGAAGAACTCATTCGAGTCATTATAGATGTTACGGCCTATAGGGCTAAATTAGACAAGGGGAAGGAAACTAAAGCTTAAATAGATTCCCCCTTGTGCTATTTTTGATACTATGTAATGGATGATCTTTCAGTTATCATTTCTAGTTGGGGAAGTTGAAGCATTTTGGTTCTCCCCCTTTCTTGTAATGGACCAATCTGGGACTCTATATGTACTATTTCCAAAATCAATACAAAGGTTGGGTAAATTTTGGCATGAAAGATAGCATTTAGCTGAGTCAAATTTGTATGTCTTAATGCCATTGTTTTATCCGTTCCATTTGCATTGCACTTATCTTTCTGTTGAATTTGGATGTTTCTTTGAAGTTGGATTTATAATCTGTGTTCAAACCAGAGCTTTGTATTATGATTTGATACAATTAACAAAAGGGGAAATTAGTTATTATCTTAAGTTTGGGAAATTTTCTTACGATATAGATCGATCCATTATTGTTTCATCATTAGTCTTTAGTCTTGCATCTGCATTTTCAGTAGATGTTTATGCATTATCAATTTTGGGAGTTAATCTGATTGATGAAATCTCAGAGTTGGCTAGATGTAGAATTAAATCCGCATGGCCTGAGTTATTTCCTACCTAGGATTAGCTTGGTTTGCCTCTTCTATTCTCGGGTTAAGAACATACCCCTGTTAGACTAGGAAAGAGAAAAATTCATTGAAAATCATTCGTATAAGGGAGTTGTACCTTTAAATTAAGAGGGAAATTGGTTTTTCAATAACAATTTTCCAACTATTATATTTGATTGTTCTTAAGCATTTTGGGTATTTTAGAGTTAAATTGAAAAGGACAATCTGTTTACTAACACAATTGTTCACCCAGGACATGTGTCGGCACCGCTTAATCGCTTGTCCATTAGATTTCGTTCACTTTACCTCTAAGTGATTAAGCAAACTGTCTAATCTTTTTATACTTGCATCCTCATTAACATGACTTCCTAGTTGTAATGGACCCACCTTTTATGCCATGCGTCGCTTAGACTTAATCACTTACCTATTAGATCATGATCGGTTTTCCTTATAAGTGATTAAGTCAGCCGTTGATTCTTTCTGACATGCCATGACTTTAACATGATAACTGTACTATACAGGACCCTTATGACCTTAGCTGGACCCACCTAGGACACATGGCATCATGGCTTAATCACTTAAGTGATAGATGTCGATTAACTTTTCCTTAAGTCATCAAGTGAGCCGTCAGATCTTTTCAAACTTCTCCAAATTTTATCCTGAGGCCAGCTTCACCTTTAGTGGACTACACATCATCATCTTGACAGGTATCAACACTGCTTAATGGCTTAACTGATAGATTTTGATTACTTTGATCTTAAGTCATTAAGTCGACCGTTGGATGAAAAACAAGTTAACTGTACTTTAATCATCACCAAATCTGAATATCTGGGTCCACTAATGCCAGATGTCAACACCACTTAATGGCTTAACTGATAGATGTCAAGCATCTTGGAGATAAGCAATTAAGCCCACCGTCAGATCTTTTTGAACATTAGTCACCTTTATTCTGCTTGCGACAGGACCCACATCACTTCCATTGACATGCGTCGACACCACTTAATCACTTATCCATTAGATGGTGCGCACTTTTCATTTAAGTGATTAAGTCTACCGTCAATTTTTTATGACTTAGCTAAGACATTTTATGACCATTGGCCCCACCAAGGACATGCGTCGCTCAGACTTAATCTCTTAAGCGATAGATGTCGATTACTTTGGAGATAAGCAATTAAGTGATCCGTTGAATCAAAACAGAAGTGCCTGACATATAATGAATTTAATTAAAACCTCAGTGGACTTTGGACTATGGCAATAATGTGAGACCCCGGTGTTAGGAGTGACAACTTTAATACACATGACCGCTTTTAAAATGAACCCATTCGAGACATGACTCAAGTGAAAAAGGTAACGTGAAATTAGAAGACATTTCAACACTTAGGGTTTTTATGACAAAAATTACACTAGGAGACATGAAATAAGGGTTTTTTTGACATTTTCAATTAGGTCAAGGGTCAGAATAGAATTGCAGTGGCATGAGAACAAGTTTTAACCATGATTTTAAACCTTTGGACAACATGAATGACAGGGAACCTCAAAATTTTACAAGATACAGCCTAAACAAGAAATAGCACCAACAGGTTGGAATCCCAATTTTTTCCCATTTCCCAGTCAACATCCCAACTTATGGTCAAAACCTTAACTTTTTGCAATCTTAACCTCTTAACCATTTTGGTTTGGAAAGTTTTGTTTCAAGAAACTCATAACTACCCCGTATCAACCCTTGAGAAAATGTAGTTATGGAGGAAAGTGAAATAGTTGGAATGTTGAAATGTCATTCCTTATAAACTTATAAGGAAGGAATCATGATAAATTTGGTTTCTCACAAGTAAATACCATTGACAAGTTTGAGACAAGTTCATTTCCCTTTCTACAGTGAGGTCTTTGGAATCGGTTGCATGTATCCATCCAACTATGTAAAATCTTTCCAAAGACGAGAAAACATAAAATATGGACTTACATGTCGAGGCATGTGAACTACTTGAAAAATTTATAGATAGATGTTCGATGGTGAACATGCATGCAAAATGTGGAAACATAGACATGACATGTGAATTGTCTGACAGAACGCATATGAACTATTCATAAGAATCTGTCAAAATGGCTAGGATAATTTGTGGAAGATATTTATTATTATGAATGCAATGATTTCCAGATATGCTTAAAATGGATTAAATGAATTGAGTTAAATCAGTGCCAAAATGGGGAACAAAAAAGAATTTCCAACATTGTTGCTATTGCTCTAGATGAAAAATATAGAATCAGAGTCCACCAAGCTAAAGTATTTGACATGGTGTATGTGGTAGACTTAAAGCAGAGGTCTCACTAGGTGGTGGCAGAGGGGTTTATGGTGCAGATTCATAGATGAGAGACTCCATTTCAAGATGAAATTTTTAGGCACTGGCATCGCAACCCTAGATACATGTGTGCGAAATGAAGAAGCATAAACAAGGAACTTGAAGTGTTTAACAATATTCCCTCAAGAGTTCCCATCTCAAGGCATGAAATGACATTAAGGCCCAGAAGCATTTCAAAGCTTGAAAAAGCTAGGCTTGTTGGAAACTTCACATAGTTTGATAAGATTTTCAACAAAGTCAGCAGGTAGTTATTATTGTTGGGATATGAAGCCCAATGGTCACATGACCATTCACTTTCCTCTATCTCTTCATTTTAGAAGAGATCTTTATAAATGGCTAAGTATTCATGTATTGTATAATGATTAGATTGTATATGTTGATTGGAGTTAATATATGGGTTCCTTTCTTTGAGTGTAGACGTAGGCAAATTGCCGAACCATGATAAAATCATGTTTACTATGCTTTTTCTTCTTTGTATTTTGATTTCATTCTATTTCTCTATTCATTTAATAGTTACAATTGGTATCAAAGCCTAGGTGAGGCTAGAATAGATATGGAAGAAGATGAAGTCAATTTTGTCATCGATGAACTTCTTGGAAATTTAGGCTCGGTAAAGATTGATGTTGGGCCTACAAAAGATAAAATATTTCATCATGTGCATTGGTGGGATGGCTAGGAAGATAATCCTAAAGCTGAATTAGAAGAATATTTAAAATCTCTTAGATTTGAGCTTTGTGCAATTCTTAAGCGCACATGTGGTGTGCAACATAGGAAAAACATTATGAAAGAATTGTGGAAGAGGGAAAAAACAAACAAGTCTATCAAGTCTGTTAAGGACTTGGTGATGGTCTATTATAAAATGTCTTTCTTTACTTTTGGGTTCAGTTTTGATAATCTGAATTCTTTTAATTCCAAAATTCATAGGATGTTGCAAATGGATTACGAAGAAGCACCAGCTCTTGGAGAACAAAAGTCTATGAGAGATGAGAAGTTTACATTGTGAAAGAAGATGAAGGGGCATAAGATGTTGTGGCTAGAATGCTAAAAGAAACAGCCTCTCTAAAAGATGATTCCATTTTTGCAAATAAGAATGGCTATCTAGTTATAGATGATGAGAGTGGTAGATGGAGCACTAACGAGGTTTTAGCTGATGGAAATGAGGAAGAAGAATCCTCTGCCTATGGCTTTGATGTCAAGAGCACATAAGAGAGCCTGATGTATGACACAATGGGTGAAGAGGCATGTGACATGGACAGGTTGGAGAGGTCTATGTGTTCATTGAATGCCAATAGAATTGAAAATAATTTACTTGGTTCAAAATTGGATTGTTCATATTCACCCATGTAGGAGGTGGATTGGTTGAGTTTTGTCTTGGATGAAACCCCAGTGGAAGACCCTACCAATTCTGACCTATGGATGGGTTATGTTCTAGTCATCTATGGCCTCTTGAGATGTAACAAAGCTGATATTGATGTAGCTTGGGAGGCCATGTTCTTGGCTTTGCAGCCCAGGATACAATACCCAGGTGTTGTGCAATCTTCATCCTGCCGAAGAAGATCAAATCCCACCGCTAGGTGCCAGAAGAATCTTGAGATCGATGGTGACCAAAAGTTGTGTGCCTTTTTTGACAAGAGACTTTCATGGGAGGTCCTTAGATTCCTTAGAGGAGGCAAGAGAGGAGCCATGGCATCAAGTGGAAGATTTTTTTGATAGGGAATTAATAGAGTTCCCATAGTGGATGAGGTTCCTGGGTCATACCATGATGTGGACTTGCATGTTGTTGTGGACACATAGAGAATTGGAAAAATTCCCACTATAGATGAGGTGTCTAGGTCACATGCTCCTCCCCATAAGATGCACTGTGATGTGGAATCCATCCACACAAACATATTTTCTGCATCCCACGGTGCTCAAGGCACTGGTAACAACCAACAAACCACCAATTTGGAGAAGTTAAATGATGCAAGGAGGGCGGAAAATGATGAAGAAATGTTTGTAAATTACATGCATGACACTTTTGACTCCATAGGGTTGCAGAGGGGGATAGTGTCCTTTTTAACAGATTGGATGTGCTCCAACAGGCCCATTCTGGAACTGGCAAAACAAAAAACATTTCTTCCATGATTCTCATTAAAGAGATTGGTGTGGCTTATTTAGCACAGAATGTTAAGGATGCTGACTCACAGGAGAAGGCAACAAAGAATGTCAGTATCATTGTAGGGATCAATGTGATGTTGGTGTGCCTTTTAGACAATGTGGGACTCAATTAGTTGTAGTTCCTTCGACGGGGTATTATGGGGTCTCGTACTATGTTGTTGTGAAACGACGGTCCTAGCTCGCAATTCCTACAATTGGCTGGGAAGAATTCACTTTCTAACTTGATGCTAGAGGAATTCCATGTGGGGAAGCCGCTCAACATTATGAATTTAAATGAGCTTTTATGTAATATTTGGATAGTAAAGGATAGATAGTCCTCAGTAGTGACTGATGCTGAAAATGTTGTCCTAAATGAGAACGAAAATAAGAATGATGCAATCTATGTGAGAAATGGGTTGCAGTATCAAGGAGAAGATATTTTTGACTCCAATTTGATTTGGAGAAGACTCATTTGGAGTGTTCTAGAGAACAATCTGGCAAACTTAAGATCTTCTCAAGCTCTCGCTATTCTCTGAGTTTTAAAAAATGAAGCAAGGGATGCCACACTACATGGCTGTGCTGGTTGGACTTCATGGGGGAGATTGTTGGGATATGATGGGGAGCTCACACTTCTAGAGCTTTCTTTCTCTCTACTAGACCTTTTCTTGGTCTTCTTAGGGTTCCTATCACCACCCTAACTAGAGGATTCCTATCTAATCCTCTAACTCTCTAGGAGCTCTCCAACAAGTTCAAAATCACACTCATTTCCTTTCCATACCTCTTCACATCCATGGATTACCTTGGTCACTTACTTTCCCAACTATCCTATCGTACTAGTGATAGGATCCCTGACCTTCCTTGGCTCTCTTTCATCTTCCCTAGATCCAATTTTATGGATCATTCACCCTAGTTTCAATCAGGTTCAAGATTTCTAGTGCTTAAGGCATTGTAGCCTTTTTGGCCTAATTAGCCCTCCTAATCACTGAAAAAGTGGATTTTCTCCCAAAATACCTTAACACCCTTGGGAACTAGTTATGGATTCCTTGTGGGTTTTCCCTCTACTCTAGGATTTCCAAGGTCTCAAGTTCCCACTCTGTTCGTACAATGGTTTTCCAAGAAACCCCTATTTTCATGGGTTTTAGGGAACATGTATACAGTTTGGTTTCTTGGTTCATTTTGAATGCCTTCCAAAACTCCTCTAAACTTCTCTTTTCATCCAAATAACAAGTACTCTCCTCTCTACATTTCCCCACCATTTATTGGATTCAACCAATCCACTGAGAAAGCTTTCTTTCTACTGTCCCATTCAAGCACCTAACCAGAATGCACTAGCACTTGTCTAGGGCTTGATGCTAAAAGTGCTTCCCCTGCAAAAAAATAATCCAAAACATATATACACAATATACATGGATTCCCCTAATTTAATCTAAGAGGCCATAGGAATTTTACCACGGGAATTCAAGAGGGAGGCATATTTACATAGTTGCCTCAGAACTAGACAAAGAAATAGTACAAACAAAAGAATTTACAAAATCTTCACCAGTCACACAAAATGATTAAATAAATGCCAAAAAATTAAGTACATGCCAACATAAAAGTTCTCAATCCATTAATTTGACAATTTCAATCCTTTAAACAACTGGATCCAAGCACTGTCATGAAAATACAGTCTAAATCCTTCCTTCCACACACACAGTCTGTACAAACTGACAACTAACTCTTGAATTAGGGTTTTTTCCACCTTATATACCTTATACTCTCATGTATGGACCCTCATGTTTGGTTTTGGGCACCATTAAAGCCATTTCATAATTTTTAGGAAATGTTGTCATGACAACTTTGCAAAATTGCAAAAGTTGTCATGACAACTTTTTCATATTTCTCTCAGATGACATCTTGTCACTTACAATGCCCCAACTTGGTCCTTAAACTTATCACACGACCTTAAAACACTCAAAAACATCAAAAACTTGAATACCACTCCATTTTGGAGTTTTTGTCAACCCTTTGACCTTTTGGTTGACTTCTAAGGAATATAGACCCCTAGATACAACTTGACCTCAACAAATACTTCAACCCTAATCACTACTAACTCTAGTCACACCTTAAACACACTTGGGACTTTACAACATAGTCCTTATTAACTGATAGTTGGACAAACCAACCTAAAAGACAAAATGACAAAAATATCTAACAAAGACCTTAGGGTGCTCCTGCCCCATTCTCCCACTGCAACAAACAAATTAGGGTACATGTGGTGTCAGGAAATCCTCACTGATTCCATGTTTCATGAAGTCACTTTCAGTTATCCAAGTAGCCTCTAGCCCTAGTTGTTATCTCCAATTCACTAGATGTTCCATATATATCTTATGCATGGTCTTCTTTTTCACTCTTGAATCCAGTATCCTTTCAGCTTGTTGTTTGATCTAATCTAGAGTCTTGAACTCCCCCACATCCTTGTTCACCTTAGTACTGTACTATACTTTATCCATTTTTGGCCCTTTATACTTTATCAAATCCTTCACATTGAAGATGCAAGAAATTGACATCTCCTTGGGTAGTTCCACCTTACAGGCATTGGGTCCATACTTGGCCAACACCTTGCAAGGACCAATCCTTTTCATCTGTAGTTTACTAGGCATCCCCTTTTTTAACCAAGCCTTGTTCAAAAAAACTATTACTAGATCACCTACTTCAAATTGCAGATCTCTTCTTCCCTCATCCCTCTTGGCTTTCAACTTATGATTTGCCTCCATTAATGTCTTTCTAAGTTGTTCATGTACCTCTCTCATTGACTGAGAAAAATCACCAGCATGACCACTGATGCCTTCATATCCTTTTAGATATCTCAACTCAAGTACACCCCTTGGGTGTAACCCATAGACAATCTCAAATGAACTCTTACCAGTAGTCAGATTTGTGCTATCATTGAAGGTGAATTCTTCCTGTGGTATCACTTGCTCCCAACTTTTTCCATATTCTTTTGTCAAATATCTCAACAAATTACCAAGTACCCTATTGATCACCTCGGTCTGACCATCCATTTGAGGATGATAAGATGAGCTATGTGACAAGTTGGTTCCTAGCCTTCTCCAAAGTCTCTTCCAGAAATGTCCCACAAAATTCACCTCTGTTTGCAACTATGCTTGTTGGCAAGCCATGTATTCTCACTACCTCTTTGAAAAAAAATGGGCAATATGGCTAGCATCATGTGTTGTCTCGCATGGGACAAAATGGCTCATCTTGCTAAATCTATCCACTACCACAAACACATTGTCTAAACTAGTAGGTGTCCTAGGTAGTCCCACAATAAAATCAATACTTATGCAATTCCATGGTCTACTTGGGATGGGCAATGGCTGATATAATCTTGCATTTGATGAAGTTCCTTTTTCTTTTTGACACACTCCACACTGTTCTACATATCTCCTTAAATCTCTCTACATTTTTGGCCACCAATAGAATCTCTCCACTAGATCCAAAGTCTTTTTCAATCCAAAGTGTCCACTCAAACTCCCATTATGTTTTTCTTGGATGAGATTCTCCCTCATGGATCCCCTTGGAACACAACTATTTTCTTTTGAACAACAATCCATGTTGAAGAGTGTAGTCTGCATACTCACTGTGAAAGTGATTCTCAAACTCTTTACGCATCTTGTAGATCACTGAGAAGACTCTATCTCCTTCATAAATGTCCTTGAACCCTTCAACCCATGTAATCTACAACTGGATCTCTTTTATGGTAAGTGTTAGCACTGCATTGGTAAAATTTGAATTTCTTGGTTTTTTTCTTTTCCCGGGCTTTCTTGGTTTAAATTCCTGTGCTTTGCCACGCAAATGAAGTCAAAATCCCTTTTCAAGTCATGTTTTAGTTTGGTCTCTTTGTCGCGTCGGTCTTTTTGAAATGTCTTTAAGTTGTGCGAGTGGACGACGAGCTATCAGTAAAAGAGAATCGCGCAATCGCGATCAGCTCATGACAAGTTTTGATCTATGTGCAAGTGAGCGGGTCCAGTGTTTTAAAAGGTAAATTGCACAGTCGTGATGTCTTATGAAAGTCAAGTTTTAAGTTAGAGATTGAGCGGGCTAAAAATGGTTAAACTTATCGCTCACTTGCTGAGAAGTTAACTGAATGAAACATTGAAACAGCGAGTCAGCGACGGGTTAAAAGTTTGTATGTCGCACAGTCGCTATAAAGTTATGTTGTTTATCTCATGCTTCGCGACCGAGCGAGTCTTGTTTAAAAATGAAGCAGTCGCATACCCGCGTCAAGTTTTATGTCAATGTTAAAAGTCAGCGACTGCGCGACGAGGTTATGTTCTAGAGGTCGCCCATTTGCTTAGGTTCTAACTCAGTTGTATTTTGCAGTGCGAGTGCGCGGCGAAGGCATGAAGTACTAAAATGAAGACTCATCACTTAGTCGTAGAAGAATTTTTCAAGACTCTTAAAAGTCTATGACCGACCAACTAAGAGACCATTCAACACCTCTCTCACTCGCTGATGCTTCGAGGTGATCAAAAGTGAACCCGCGAGTATGCGACGAGTTAAAAGAGGAGACATCGCTCACTCGCCAATCAAAAAAGATGAAAGGAAAAGAGATCGTGAGTAGGCAACTAAAGAAAAAAGAGGCACTGTCATGCGCTCGCAGTTAGTAATGAAATGAAATTTTCAAGCTCGCGAGTTTGCGACTGAGCAAAGAATAGCTGCCATCGCTCACTCGCGCATTAGATGAAAGCTGGAGTATTAAGCGGCGCGAGTATGTGACCAGATAGAGTATGCAGTAAATAAATGAATGTCGCTCACCCGCTCAAATCCAAAAGTTAGAATAAAAAGCCAACAAGTGTGCGATGATGGAATAAGCTGAAACATAAGAGGCATTGTCACTCAATCGCCCAGACTCAGGTGACATGAAATGTTAACTCACGAGGGTGCGACATGTTAAAGGTGAAGGAAACATCGCTCACTCGCATGAACCAAAAAGTAAAGCATAAAAGGTAGCGAGTATGCGACGGACATAAAATGAGGTTCAAGAATTTGGTCATCACTCACTCGCAGAAGGTGAAAAGTGGAGCGAGGATGGATGGCGAGTATGCGACCGGCTGAATGAAAGGGATGTGTCGCTCACTCGCAAGGATCTTTCCAAAAGTGAATAAAGTGCAGTGTGTTGGCTAGTTTCAGGCTGACGAGTGCCAGATGGAAAAAAGCGTAAACTCTCTCTTCCAGCTAGGATCAAATAGTGCAAGTTGATCGTAGCATTAATGACAGAATGAAATCTTCATGACAGTTCAAGTGCAGGAATTTAGCTTTCAAGTTGACAAGACGTAGTTCTTAATGGCTATAAGTGCAAATGATTGAGTCTGATTCTGTACATCTCTCATTTTTGCATTCTGAGTTTTTCTGCGAAGAGTAAGAAGCTTATTTTTCTGGAGTTTTGTGTCTGAGACAGTAGAATTCGAAAGAAGCAAGATGAGTCAAGCTATTGTTCCTACCACCTCACAAGGGTCTGGAAAGAAGAAGGAAGTCGCACCAAAGAAATATACTGAAGAATTTTCTGAATTGCTGCCTGGGACTCTAAATGCCAACAATGCATATTGGGAAGAATGGAGTGACAAGTGGTCTCAATGCAGAAATCTGGTAACCCTAGACTACTCTGGTAGTACTCTATTTCATTATTTTTGGAACAATAGGGTTAAGCCAGTCCCAATTTGCAATGCATGGGATTTAAATATGGCTAAATTAATTGTGCCTAACGTCTATGTTGACATTGGTCTCATTAAGGAGCTAGCAAAAAACTATTACCCAGTGGCTAGGGTAATTAGGAAAAAGAACAAAGAAACCCTAGTTTCCATAGATAGGAGATCAGTAGCTAAGGTATTTGGAATTACCGGTGCATTATGCACTGATATTGACTTGAATAAAATTAAAGCTGACTATGTCAAAAGAGAACATTTGATAAAAAAGTATGAGATGCCTAAGTTCATGCCCAGAGTAGATAGGCACCTGGTGAAAATTCCAGACAATTTAAAGCCACCTTTTGACCTATCTCTGTTTCATCATTATGTAAAATGAACTATATATGGTGTAAGTAGGGTCCTAGGCCTTGATGGAGATTCTACAGTATCTGAGGAGATACTCATGATAGCAATGAACATCCAGTACCCTGAAGTCAACACTGATTACGATTATGTTGGCTACATAGTTGAGGCCATCCATGCTGGATTGGTAGAAATGCAGTCAAATAACCCCAAGCCCACTTTCAAACATTACTCTCATCTGATGTATATGATTCTATATTACAATAGAGCATCAATGGATAAGGAGCTTCAGCTATTTGTATCAGAACATGGTGTGGAAGAACCAATCAAAAGATGGACCTCAGTGTGGGATAGTGGGTCTATCAATTCCTCATTTGTATGTTTTTGCAACTGGATTGTAGATCAAATTTTTGATTTGTT
>MU227035.1:3281111-3291727 GCA_018584345.1 Thuja plicata
CACATTTGTTATTGATCAGATTAGGAGGCAGGAGGATCCTTTGCTTAAGACAGAATTTGAAATGGATGATGTCTTAAAAGGATCAGGGTTTGACCCAAAATCCAAAACCCTAGCAATATGGTCATTATCTCCGGCCACACAGAAACCCTTAGTCATGACCATCAGGGAAGAAAAAAGAGCTGACAGAATGATATGGAACCTACAAAATACTTCAGATACTTAGATAGCTCAGTTAATGACACAGGTTTCATTTATGAACTTGGCAAAAGTTGATGACCTGTCAAAGAGGTATGAGATAAATTTTAGCTGAATGATGGCATTGGCTAAGAAACATGAGGAAGTGGTGGTCAAGAACCACACACTTGAAGAAGAAATTGCCAAATTGAAAGAAGAATTTGAAGAAAGCAAAAAGGAAAAGACTCCAATTATTGAAGAGGCAGCCAATATTGTGGCAGATGTTGTCAAAGATGCCAAGGAAGACTCTGCTTTGGCAGAGACACAGTCAAAGGGTATGTCATAGGAACATGGCATGAATGCTGTGTCTTTCATGTTGCTCATATTGCAACACAGGATTGAAGTTCTGAAGAATAAGATTGGTGTAGTTCATACATTGTATGGATCCCTGCAAGAGGCCTCAAAGATAGCTACAGAAGCTATGGTTTTCCTAGAGCCTGCCTTTAAGCTTTGGTCAGTGAAGGAAAGAGTTTTAGACAAACTCAAAACAGCTATGCTATATAGTGATGACTTCCCGGACAAAGTATCAGATACCATTGATATGGTAAATAAGTTGAATGATACTTTTGCCTTCTCTAATGGCAAATCTGATTTAATAAACAGTAAGTTGCAGCTACTTGGTGATCAATGTCCACCATTGATCCCAAAGATTTATGAGGAAACAGGGGAATTGAAAGCACAATCAGATTGGGAATCTGGTTTTGATGCTATACTGGGAAATCAAGAGATAAAGCTACGTCTGGAAAAAGACACAAATGCAGAATATTGCAACGAACTGATCGATGGCTTCTGCAAAGTTGAAAGAGACATGGAAAAATTTGTGTCTGAGGCCAGAACTACCATGGATGCCAGGTGGGTGGAAGCTGTTGCCAAGCTAGAAGAAGAGAAAACTTTTGATTGGCCCACCGTCAAAGAAGTGAACAGATGGGAGGCAAAGCTTAAAGGATGAATCAAATATGGTTAAGCCACAAAAGACAAAATTTGTTCAGGTTTTGTAAATAAGCTGCCACCCGTGTTCGGTTGCAAATTTTTGTTTCTAAGTTCGTTGCAAAGTTGTTGCAAGCAGTTTTGTAATCTTTCGCATTATGTCGGTAGCTTGTTGCATCCTTATGCTATAAAAGGATTCCAAGACTACTGGGAAAGGGATGGTCATTTTTATGTTTCAAAATAATACTAAGTCAATTGTAAATTTTGGTTTTGAGAACCAATATATCTGGTCTTTTTGGAGAAAATCTCTGTTGAATGTAGTGATTGATGATGACTCTTGAATAAAATCTAGTTCACAGTTTCTGAAGCATTTAATGGATTTTCTGTCTTTATTTTAGCATTCTGAATTTTGTCTAAATTGAATGTTCTAGGAATATCTTCAGTTTATATATCTGTCAGGCATATTATGAAATACTTCTAGGGTTCTTTCAAGGAGAGAATATAAAAATACCTTAGATATATTTCAATAAAGTTTAGGGTAGCAAATGAATTTGATGGATTAATTTGGCTAAATGTATTGAGGTAGATGTACAAGGTATATCTATGTTTGTGTCAGATCCTGTAATTGCCTTAAATTTTGTCCTCAATCATGCTGGTTAAAATCATTCATAGATGACTCCATGCCCTAAGATTGAGCACTGGTCTATTTTTGTTCAATTAAATGACTATCATTATTAAAATCAATCTTTATTTTCAGTTTGGTCTGTTTTAGGGAAAGTTACAGTGATCAGTCCCTGTAATTCCATCAATAACAAACTAGAATAATTTAGCGATTTCATTATTCTAAGTTTTCAAGGGTAATCCCACCCGAGTTTGTGGAGCTCAAAGTGTAGGAGGTCTCAAGACCTTGTTTCTGTTGTTCTACTCTATGCTTGGTCAGTGTCAGGGATAAATAGAGTGAACCCTCTGAGGAATATTTTTATGTCAGCAAGAAAAGGGAACAACAGTAAGCATCCCTCTACTAAGGACATCTGCAACTTTATTTTGTACCCCCTTCTTATGCTTAATGGTGAAGGTGTATGACTACAAAAAATCCATCCATTTAATGTGTCTTAAACTAAGTTTATCTTGAGTATTGATATAAATAAATGCTTGGTTATCTGTAAAGACAAAAAAATATTTAGGTAATAAATAATGCCTCCATTTCTTTAGGGCTTGTACAAGAGAATATAGCTCCAAGTCATAGGAAGATTACCTAGACTTTACCTCATTCAATCTCTCACTGATAAATGCCACTGGCCTGCCTTCTTGGCTTAAGACAGACATAAAATTCCTATAGAATTGGGCTAACCCATGGAAGCTCCTAACTTTAGCCCTTGTCTTAGGAGTAGGTCAGTTCAATATGGCTTCTACTTTGTCCTTATCCATCTTCAAGTCACCTTGGGAGACTACAAATCCTAGGTAGACTAATTCTTCCTTCATAAACTCGCTCTTTTCAAGATTGATGGTGAGATTCTCTTCCTACAACCTCTTCAACACTAATTTCAAGTGTTTCATATGATCCTACTTTTTTTTTCTAAAAATGAGGATGTCATCTAGGTAGACAACTACAAATACACCTATGTAGTCTTTCAAGACTTCATTCATCACCCTCATAAAGGTACTAGGTGCATTGGTAAGCCCAAAGGGCATAACTAACCATTCATATAACCCCTTTGTAGTCTTAAAGGCTGACTTCCACTCATCACCTTCTTTCATCCTAAGTTTATAGTAACCACTTTTCAAATCAATTTTAGAGAAGTACTTAGCACCCCCCAAACAATCCATTAAATCCTCTATTCTAGGAATATGAAATCTATATCTAATAGTTATCCTATTAATTGCCCTAGAATCAATACACATTCTCCACTTACTCCCTTCTTAGGAGCCAACACCAATGTGATAGCACATGGGCTTATGCTCTTTTTGATCAGCCCTTGGTCCAAAAGTTCTTGTACTTGCCTGCTATCTCTTTGTTTTTCTCTGGTGTCATTTTATATGCAGCCTTGTTTGGTAAAGATGCTCCTGATACAAAATCAATCTGATGACTTATCTCCCTCTTTGGTGGTAGTGTAGCTGGTGTGCTCTCACATATTATATCCTTAAACTGATCCAACTATTGTTTCACTTCTTCTGGCATAGGTTATTTCTTCTGAGCCTTCTCCTCCTTTGGCTTCAATATGATTGCATAGAAAACTCCTTCATCTTTCATGTCCCTTAGGAATTCCTTCCCACTCATCAATAGTGCACTGGATTCTATCTTCTCCACTATGTCTTCCTCTATCAAAGACTAAATTTTGAAAGTTACTCCATTCTTCTTGAAGGGGTACTTTTTCTCTTTCCCATTATGGACTGCTTCCCTGTCACACTACCATGGTATGTCAAGCAACAGATGGCATGTATCCATTGGCAATACATCACAAATTATCATATCTTGATACTTGCCAATGGTGAATTCTACCCACACTTTCTCATTTACCAAGATGTTTTGCCCCTTGTTTAACCAGGTAACTTTATAGGGACACAGATGTGGAATCTTGGTGAGTTTCAACTTCTCTACTGCCTCCTCAGATATAACATTATCTGTGGACCCTAAATCAATGATAACTTTGCACACTTTTCCCAATATCTTGCACTTGACTCTAAAAAGAGCCCTTATCTTCTTATGTTCATCTTTGGTGGGTGTCTTGATCAAGATTCTTCTCAACATGAGATATTCTCCCTTCTTTGAATCTAGGCTCACCTCTAATTTTTTAGAATAGTCCTCTTCTTGGACATAGGCAATATTTTTCTCTCCTTGTGAAGCTGAGGGTTTGTCAGGGCATCTATATGCAAGGTGCCCCAATTGTCCACAATTGTAGAATTTCATGGAAGAAAAATGAGAACTTCTTCCAAAACCCCCTGATCTTCCTTTTCCACTGTTATAAGAACCTCTTCCTCTATTGTATCCACCTCTATTGCTTGACTCATTTCCTTGTTCTGCATATTTGGAGCCACCTTGGCTCCTACTGTCATTGCGTCTTCCATTTGAACCACCTCTATGGCCCCCTCTATTGTCTCTACCCCTTCCTCTTCCTCTAGAGTTAGAGTCTTGCTTCTTTCTGAGTTTCTCTTCTACTTTTAAAGCCATTTGGAAACAACTATGAATGGAGGTTAGGGTAAAAAAGCTGAGTTCTTCTTGTATATTCCACCTTAATCCATTAAGGTACTTAGAAACCTTGATGCTCTTTGTCTCCTGTATTCTTGATCTAAGACAAAGCTTTTGGAATTCTTCTGTATGTGATGGCACATCTAGGTCCTTTTGCCTAAGGTTTTGTGTCTTCTTGTGTAGTTGAATTTCATAGTCTTGTGGAAGGTAGTTCTCCTTCACCTTTGCCACCATATATTTCCAATTTTCTATGGGCTTCTTCCCCTCTTTCTCCCTTTCTTCTTGCAGAAAATTCCACCATGTGAGTGCTTGTCCTCTTAGCCTTGACTTGGATATCTTTACATTTTGTGCTTCTATGATTCCATCACATTAGAAGTGGTTCTCCATGCCTTCAATCCATTCCATAACCATCTTTGCATCCATCTTACCACAAAACACTGTAATGCCTTCTAGATCCTTGTCACTCAATGCTTTGAGTGCCTTGAGGAATGGTTCCTTAGGTAGAGGAGGGTTAAGCTCTGGTTCTATCTCCTCCTCTACTGGTTTCTTTCCCTTATCCTTATCTTCACTTATCATCTCTTTTAACTTGTTGGCTATCTCTACAACCTCTTCCATCTTTATCTTAGTTTCTTCCATTGCTTCTTCAAGAAGCCTATTCTTGTCTTTCTAATCTGACAATTCCCTTGCCAATTTGACATTATTCACCGTGATGTTTTATCCTATGGATTCACTCTTCTCTGACATACACCAATCAACTCCCAAGCCTTTCAATGGCTCTAATACCAATTTGATGGGGAGCTCCACTCCTAGAGCTTTCTTTCTCTCTACTAGACCTTTTATTGGTCTTCTTAGGGTTCCTATCACCACCCTAACTAGAGGTTTCCTATGTGATCCTCTAACTCTCTAGGAGCTCTCCAACAAGTTCAAAATCACACTTATTTCCTTTCCATACCTCTTCACATCCATGGCTTACCTTGGTCACTTACTTTCCCAACTATCATATCCTACTAGTGATAGGATCCTGTACTTCCTTGGCTCTCTTTCAGCTTAACTAGATCCAATTTTGTGGATCATTCACCCTATTTTCAATCGGGTTCAAGATTTCTAGTGCTTAAGGCCTTGTAGCCTTTTAGGCCTAATTAGCCCTCCTAATCACTGAAAAAGTGAATTTTCTCCACAAATCACTTAACACCCTTGGGAACTAGTTATGGATTCCTTGTGGGTTTTTCATCTACTCTAGGATTTCCAATCTCTCAAGTTCCCACTCTGTCCGTACAATGGTTTTCCAAGAAACCCATATTTTTATGGGTTTTAGGGAACATGTACACAGTCTGGTTTCTTGGTTCCTTTTGAATGCCTTCCACAACTCCTCTGATCTTCTCCTTCCATCCAACTAACAAGGAATATCCTCTCTACATTTCCCCACCATTTATTGGATTCAACCAATCCACTGATCAAGCTTTCTTGTTACTGTCCCATGCAAGCACCTAACCAGATTGCACTGGCACTCGCCTAGGGCTTGATGCTAAAATTGCTTCCCCTGCACAAAATAGCTCCACAACCTATATAAACAATGTGCCTGGAGTCCCCTGCTTGAATCTGAGAGGCCATAGGAATTCAAGAGGGAGGCATATTTACATAGTTGCCTCAGAACCAGACAGTGAAACAATAATAACAAAAGAATTTACAAAACCTTCACCAGTCACACAAAATTATTAAATCAATGCCACAACAAGTAAGTACATACCAACATAAAATTTCTCAATCTATTAATTTAACAATTTCAATCCTTTAAACAATTGGATCCAAGCACTGTCATGAAAATACAGTCTAAATCCTTCCACACACACAGTCCATACAAACTGACAACTAACTCTTGTATTAGGGTTTTTTCCACCTTATATACCTTATCTTCTCATGTCTAGACCCTCATGTCATGTTTTGGGCACCATTAAATCCCTTTCCTAATTTTTAGGAAATGTTGTCATGAAAACTTTGCAAAATTGCATAAGTTATCATGACAACTTTTTCATCTTTTTCTCAAATGACATCTTGTCACTTCCAATGCCCCAACTTGGTACTAAAACTTATCAGATGACCTTAAAACAATCACAAACATCAAAACCATGAATGCCACTCCATTTTGGAGTTTTGGTCAAACCTTTGACCTTTTGGTTGACTTCTAAGGAATATAGACCCCTAGATACAACTTGACCTCAACAAATACTTCAACCATAATCACTACTAACTCTAGTCACACCTTAGACACACTTGAGACTTTATAACATAGTCCTTATTAATAGATGGTTGGCCAAACCAACCTACAAGCCAAAATGACAAAAATATCTAACAAAGATCTTAGGGTGCTCCTGCACCAGGATATGAAGCCCAACAGTCACATGACCGTTCACTTTCCTCCGTCTCTTCATATTAGAAGAGCTCTCTATAAATGGTTGAGTATTCATGTATTGTATAACGATTAGATTATATCTGTTGATTGGAGTTAATATATAGATTCCTTTCTTCGAGTGTGGATGTAGGAAAATTGATGAACCACGATAAAATCATGTCTACTATGCTTTGTCTTCTTTGTATTATGTTTTCATTCCGTTTCTCTGTTCATTTAATATTTACAATTATAACCACCCAATAAAATAATGAATTGTGGCCTATCATGTAGGAGTATAGAAGAAACAAGAGGAGTTGTAGTTGGATTGAAATCCATTAAAAGGAACATGCATCTTATGCATTAGATAGATCGCATCTATAAACAAGAAATCATAATAGAATTTGAGGAGTAGTAGATGGTACATGAACGAGTTTGATAGATTTTCTCAAACAGATGTCCCACAGAATGTTATGATTGCAAGTTTCACTGAAATGGATTTGTTGGTAAGATTTGGAGACTTCAAAGAAATCACATTCAACATGCAAATTTGCTGAATTCTACAATCTTTTCCATAGTCCTCAATGTCACACCAAATTGGGAGCTTTAGATAATAGTCACATCAAAAGATAATGGAAAATGGATTCTTATCATGTAATGTAGTAACAACTATTTTTGGCAGACATGCAAACACAATTCCAAATCACAGACATTGCACACAAAATATTTGACAGAATGTCCCAGTGCGATGTCATCTCATAATCTCCATGTATGGGGAATCTCTAGTTGGTGGTTTACTATGTATCCTAAAATGGGGCAATTCAAGAAGATATTAACATAAGTGTAAAGGATGTCACATTTGGTGACAACTTGGCATTGTGCATGGATGAGAAGTTGGATCATTTTGGAATGCTGAGTTGTGGATGCATAACTTTTTTATCCTCACGAAGCAAATAAAGATGGAGGAGTATGTAGCATAACTTGTGATTTGGTTTTTCATCGAAATTACAAGTTTGAAGTTATCTTTTGTAAAAGTGACTTATGTCACATGTTTGTAATCAAGTTAGAAAGTAATTTTTATTTACTTAAAAGTTGATAAATTTTTAACTAAAATAAAGCTTATTTAATTTTTTTCAAAAATTACAAGGGTAGTTTCTAGGTGGTTACTAGTTGGTTATCTAAAGAAACCTATAAATACAAGACTTATGCAATGTAAAGGGGGGACCTTTTCGGCAAAAGGGGAGAAACTCTGCCGAATTGTGTAGACAGACTTACAAAGAACTTTTATGTTCATACTTCGTGCTTGAAGGATTTTGAACTTGTATATTTTCAAAAGAATAACCAAGAATGCATTTGATTCGTATGTCTTAAACGTATTTTCCAGTTATTGTTATCGATTTCTCATATGTTAAATTGATAATCCCTTTGAGTACATTGGATATATGTAAAAGATAAAGCATGTTCAGACCTTGGTATCTTGGTTAGAAAATGTTGAGGTTACCTCTTTCCTTGTATGTTGGAACATGTTTCCTTTCTTTCATCAATTTCACATATCCAACTTATCTCGCATTTAAAACCCCTCTACATAATCTGTTATCTTTTGGGAATCTCATATGGTATTTGTATGTCTACTGTTGGGGTTTCTTCCATCTATTTGCTTTAGTTTAGTTTTGTCTCCTTTTGGTACTTCCAGGTGAAAAGTACTTAGAAAATACCAAATACCCCTATCATACGAGGGAGATGCCCCTCTCAAACACAGAGGAAGATTGTAACCAAATAGTGATCAGATTGCAATCTCTCCAACTATTGGCACATTTGTCACTGCTCACAGGGTAAACATGGTCAATTTTGAAGTTGCACTCGCAGTGAAAAATCTGTTTACCAACACAAATTACCACAGTATGACTTAATATAATAACCATAGAGTGATATTTGCAAAACTATGTTATAATTTACAAAACTATGTTATAATTTGCAAAACTATGACTCAATATGTAAATACATTATAATTTGATTGATCTATAGACTTTAATCATTTCTCTATTATTTGAGAAAGTTATTCTGCGAGTGAGTGTACGATCTATAAACTATATTTAAACAAATTAAAAATCTCCATAAATTAAAATCTAAAGGAAAATTAGACCATAAAATATGGAACTAAGCTTGATTACGATAATAATAATTCAAAAAGATTCCATTTCTAGATCTCAATAGATCATTACTTAATGAAAATTTCATATTCATATTGGCTTTAGTAATTTTTAAACAACTTAGAAATTCTTGTAAGTTAAAATTAGAGAAAAAAAAGATTCCATTTCCCAAGTTCAATAGATCATTAAGTAATATCATAAGTATATCGACTCTAGTTGAAAATTGTTTTGCAAGGATTTCTAGAGCTTAACAGAAACTATCATAAGTATATCCACTCTAGTAATATTTCGACAACTTAGGATTTCTTTTGTAGGGCTCAATAGATCATTACTCGATGAAAAATATCATATCTATATTGGCTCTAGGAATATTTCAACAACTTAGAAATCCTTGTAAATTAAAATATGTGAAAAAAGATTCCATTTGTAGAGCTCAAAAGATCATTAGTTCAATGAAAACTATCATATATATTGGTTCTAGTAATATTTCAACTTAGAAATCCTTGTAAATTATGATTTGTTAAAAAAAGATTATATTGCTATAGCGTAATAGATCACTGCTTAATAGAAACTATCATATTAGGTTCTAGTAGTATTTCAACAACTTAGAAATCCTTGTAAATTAAAATCTAAAAAAAAAATTGCATTTCTATAGTTTAATAGATCATCACTTAGTGGAAACGGTCACATTTATATTGGTTCTAGTAATATTTCAACAATTTAGATATCCTTATAAATTAAAATCTGTTAAAAAGGATTCAATTTGTAGACCTCAATAGGTCATTACTTAATGGCAACATCATATTTATATGGGCGCTCTAGTAATTTTTCAAACAACTTACAAAACCTTGTAAAGTAAAATCTCTAAATAAAGATGCCATTTGTAGAGCTTAATAGATCATTACTTAAATGAAACAATGATAATCATATCAACCCTAGTAATAGTTGAATAATTTAGAAATTCTTGTAAATTAAATCTAGAAAAATAAAAAATTCAGACCTAGAACTCAATAGATCATTATGTAATGGAGACTATTTCAACAACATACAACTCTTTGTAAATTGAAACTCTTAAAAAAAATTCATGTTTAGAGTTCAATAGATCATTTAATGAAAACTATCATATTTATATCAGCTCTAGTAATATCTCAACAACTTTGAAAGTCTTGTAGATTAGAATTTGTATAAAAAGATTTCATTTTTTTTTTTATATTGATTATAGAGATATCAAAAGGAGTAACAGTACGAAAAGGTCTCAAGTATCACAACTCCGGAGGCATGCCTCACACGGAGAGGAAACAAAAACCGAGAGTGTTAAACAAAAGATTTACATCAGAGTACCAAACAAAACCAGAATTACAAAATGCACATTGTCATATATAAAGAGCTAATGTAGCAGGTCCTCATAATGTTCCACCCAAGCGGTCCAGCCAAGCGGACCTTCCATCCAGGCGATATTTTTGTTGGCTTGAATTTGGGCTATCATTTTAATCTGATCATCTGTCGCGTTCTTGTTCTTGACGATTTCTTTGTGAAGCTTTGTCACCGTTTTATTGAAAAGGACCATATTGTTCATATGGTTACGATAGTCGTAGCCATCTTTCATTTCAAAAACGAACATCGTGGAGTGTCCCATCTTAAGAAATCTGATCAACTTCTCTCTCTCGATCATCATAGTGATACAGACCTGCGAAGAAATTTTTAAAAGGGTGAGTTTTAAGTATAACTCAGT
>MU227035.1:3318777-3330629 GCA_018584345.1 Thuja plicata
TATATACATACATATATATATATATACATACATACATATATATATATACATATATATATATATACATGCATATATATATGCACATATATACATGCATATATGTATGCATACACACACACACACACACACACACATATATATATATGCATATACACACACACACACACATATATATATATGCATATACATATATACACATATATGCACACACACACACATATATATACACATTATACACATATATGCATATATATACACACATATATACACATATATGCTTATATACATGCATATATACATGTATATATACATATATATACACATATATGCATATATACATGCATATATGTACACATATACATGTATATATACATATATATACACATATACATGCATATATATACAAATTTACAAACAGTATATATAAAAAAACATTAAAATGCATATATACAAATAATATATATTATAAAACAATAAAATATGCAAATTAGAAATGTGAAAAACCTGATAATTGACGTTTGATAAAACGGAAGCCACTGTTCTCTGTCACTTTCAACCCAGCCAAAACAGTCAAAATGATAGTTTTGGCGGGTTTTATTCTGCCAAAATAAACCTAATTACTTTCGATCGAAAGTAACCAAGTTACTTTCGATCGAAAGTAACTTCCAATCGAAAGTACCCATTTTAGGTACTTTCGATCGGAAGTTACTCACTTCTGATCAAAAGTTTTTAGTTTTTCCGATCGAAAGTATCAAACATTTTTTAGTGGGCCACGCTTTTTGGGGTGAATTCCTCCCTCCCGAAAAGTGTAACCCACTATTGTGGTATTACCCTATTATCCCATCTTTAGTGCCTTTAGAGGTTGTTCATCAAGTATCTTCATAGCGTCTTAGATTTGCTTCAATTGATTTGGCATCTTTTGATTCAAACATGTGGAATTTGAGTGATCTTTCATAACACACATCATGAGCCTATTTCTTCCATCCCTTTTCATGGAGTTTTTTCTACCTTGGGTATTAGAACTATTTATTCCCAAGGGGAGGATCATTGTTTGCTTCCCTTGGATCATCTTCAACATTCATCTTTAAGTTTTCATCTTCAACATTGGAGATTCTCTTATGGAGGATACATTGTCTCTTCTTCTCTCTTATCGAGAGATATTGATTTTACTTATGTGACCGATTCAACACTTGGGGGGACATCTTGAGTCCTTTATTCTTTTCTTATGTGTACTCTTTTGTATTTGTTTTCCTCTCTTTTGGAGAGGAGTTTCTTCCCATTAGATTTTTCTTCTTTTCCCCATTTATGAGAGTTGCATTGGTTTGTACATGGGTACCTAACTAGGCCTTGTTGCTAAGACTCACTCATTCTTGCATTTTATGCTTAAATTTTTTTTTCTCCTCTAAGTTTTACTTAAGAGAGGATTTTAGAGCATGAATATTTGCACATTGTTGAATTTCATATTTGTGCACATGTTCATGCATTATTGAGAACATGATTGCACATGTTTTCATAATCTCATTCGATATAATTGAGCAATGATTGTAATTCTTCATTCAACATATTTTTATTTTGAGGAATATAGTAAATACTTCATGTTTCTCTCATTTGTGGAAGGTGTTCTTCATTTTCTATTTGATCTTGTAATTTCTTGTGTTTCAATATTCAACACCCTTTACATGCACTCTCTATGTGCATCTATAAAATAAAGGAAAACATTGCATGACTAACTTCCATAATATAAGTAAGAATAAATACAATCTAAATCTCATAGTCATGACCATGATAATGAGAGAGAGAGAGAGGAATATGGCTAAAATATCATACCCATGTGATACTTTAGGTTTCTCCAAGAACGGTGGTCATAAGATGATGAGACATGTGGATTTTTGGTGTGCCATGTGATATTGATAGGTTTGGTTATGGTAGATAAGTCTTTGCATAGAGATTTGAACCAAAGTTGAGTGGATCATTTAGAGTTAATCAAAGGTTGAGTAGAGGGTAAGTGTAAGAAGTTGGGTACCAATTTTGTGGAAGTCTTGTGGGCTTGAAAAATACCGCTAGAAACAGGCACCCATTTTGAAAAAAACAGACACCCGTCTTAGGCTCGGACACCCGATCCAAAATTCAAAAAATGGGTGCCCATTTTTTTTCAAAACAGATGCCCATTGTTTTTCAAAACTGGTGCCCTTTTTTCAAAATGGGTACCCATTTTTTTCAAAATGGGTTCCCATTTTTAAATTTTTAATTTTTTTTTTAAAACTCACTTTTACATGCCGATTTATTATATTTAAGAAATGGGTACACATTTTGAAATAGGTACACATTTTTAAACGTGTGCCCATTTTTTAAAATTTGAATTTTCCAAACCACCATTTGTATTGGATTTTGGTTCGGGATAGGTTTGGTGGGACGAAGCCTATGCTTGGACCTCCAAAATAATGGCCAAGGCATTTGAACACCAGATTTCTGTCTTGTCGTAATTTTTTGAGGGTCTTCCTAATTGAATTTTTTGATGAAATTAAAACCCATTAGAGATCTTACTGTCTAGATTTCAAAAATATAATTTTTATAGTGATATGATAAATTTTACTATTTTTCCAATATTTATTAATCAAAAGTGGTACCTAAACTTAAAATAGTAAGGTTCACTAAAACTTTAATAATTTTTTTGATTTTAGGTTTTTGAAAAAATGAATTATATGAGACCAATCTACATAGAATTTTATTTAAAAAATAAATTTTTTTTCCCAAAAAGTGAATTTTTCATCAAATTATGGTGGTCGTACACGAGAGGTTTTGAAAATGTACTTTATAGTTAATTAAAAAATAATAAAAAATATATATATTCAATTAAAAAAAAAGAAAAAATATTCTGACCAATCTTTGATGTGTTAGGCACCTTCCCCCAAAAGGATTTAGAAAAATTTATTTATTTACTTCAAAATAGGATGGTCGTACACATGCGGGGTATGGTCCTGAAACAGGCATTTTGAAAAAGAGGTTTTTAAACATGCCTACTAAATATATTTTCTACCATATGGGTATTCAAATAAATTACATATCTGAAAAATAGACTCTGAGCACTACATTTTCTATTAGTGGATTTTTTTGATATTCAATCTCTAAGTGCCTCAAATTTTGACATCAATTGACAGACAATTTGAAAAACAGGGAAAACACTTGCACTTTTTGCCGAAAAACTGGACTCAACTTCTTGCTGGCACCCTGGATCATATGCAATAGTGTGGATTATTCAAAGTGGAGTGATAATTTCAAGTTTAGAAGATTTCTTCTTCATTTGAGAGTTAAGTTGTAGTTTCTCTGCAAGATTGGTAAAGCTCGTGAGGATAGTCATTCACACTCATGAATATTTGTGTTTATTTATATTAAAGTAATAGAAAATCAGTGTAGACACCTAAATTTGACTAGGTGTATCTTAAGCATTCAAAATTGCAAATCTCAGTCAATTGCCTCAAATCTCATCAAATGCATTAAAATGGATCAAATCAAATGGACATTTATCAAGCAAAGTGGACAAAAATAAAATTAAATCAAAGGATTAAATAATCATGAAATCAAATAATTAAATTCAAGCATAAAAGGGATTAATCAAATTATGCAATTGATTTTAAACAATTAATTGTATAGTTTAAATCAAAAGAATCAATTCCAACCCATTCACCCTTACATGGCTAAATTAATTAAATGATTGAATTATATAATTCCTAATTTCTTTGAGGACAACTAGCCAATTTTCCCTCCATTTGAAAACACCTCAAATCTTTTTACTCAACCAAATCTTGATCATGATCAACTCACTCTACCCCCTACCCTTGGGAAATTGCTATAAATACAAGCCATTTTCTTTGTGTTTGGGATCCAAAAATTTCAAGAGCAAATCATCCTTGTTATAGGCATTTGGAGAGCATTTGAGAGCTTTTGATAATATTTCAGCATTTTCATAGCATTTAGAGTATCATCTTTAGAAGCATTTATTGGTTTTATAGCATATCTTGGAGCATTTGAGCTAGATTAGAGCATTGTTTATCATTTTCTTCTCATTCTAGGATTGTCCTTGAGAGAGATTAAGACTGAGAGCTCTCTTAACAAAGCTTAGATAGAGAACCATGAGATGTCATGGGTTTAACTTCAATTCTTAGATTAAATAGTATTTTGTTTCCATAGAGTTGTTGTTACTAATTCTAATTTCATGAAGGTGTTAATCTTACACACACAAATGGCACCCACCGTGGGGCTTTAGGCCTCATTTCTAACATTTTTATCTTGATATTTTGTGTGTTTTGCATTATTCTTTGTGTTATTTTGCAGGAAAATAGGAGAAGAGCCACCTACGAAGTATTCAAAGCTGCCTGTAAATAGTAAAGTACCGCTTATTGAGTTTCTTTCGTCTCTGTCTTTCTTTCTTAAGCCGCTTGTGAGATAAAGTGGGCCGCCTAGAAGATAAAGTGTGCCACCTGTGAGATAAAGTTGCGCCGCCTGTGAGATAAAGTTGTGCCACCTTTGAACTTCTAAGAGCCATGTTCCAGCAATATTTGACCGCATTTTATACGTTCTTTGCGGCCTATGGATTTTCCCGAGCCGCCATTTAAGATTTAAAAGCCACTTTGAAAGTTTTGATTTACGCGTAGTAATAGGTAAATGCCGCTTATTGGCTGTTAAATGCCGCGTAGGTCTTTCTGCTTTAAATCAATTTTTTAATGGTCTACTCACTATTTTGACTCTCAGTGTTTTTCTTTTCTGCAGATGAAAAATCACCCAAAAGTGTAGAAACCAGAGAAACGAGTCACAAGGCCTAGCAAAGAGGTAAGGATTAAGGCTAAATATGATAAGCAAATACATGCATCTAATCTTTTAGAGAGTTTATTTGAATAAGAACACCTTTATGATCACTACATTGAAGTGTTTTTTTCTTATAAAAGAAAATTTTCCACTCTTTGATTGATTTTCATGCCTTGTTCTTCAAGCTTTGATTTGACAAAATTTGATTAAAAGAGCTTTTAGGAGTGAAATTATCATTTTAATTTGCAATTTTTTCTTCACTTTGTCTCTATTCGTGTTGACTAACTTGTTGGAGGAGCCGGAGTGGGAACAATTGCCACTAGGTGAGTTGAAATAAGCCAAATT
Source organism: Thuja plicata (assembly GCA_018584345.1). Classification (NCBI taxonomy): domain Eukaryota; kingdom Viridiplantae; phylum Streptophyta; class Pinopsida; order Cupressales; family Cupressaceae; genus Thuja; species Thuja plicata. The sequence goes on from MU227035.1 coordinate 3,323,926, forward strand.
GATCAAAAATGTGCCTAGCCTTTGCTAGCTTCGAAAATGAGATATTTATCTTGACAAGCTTGCATTGATTAAATTGTGGCATTTCATTTAATTCTAGTAATTAGGAAAATCCTTCTAATTGTCTAAATTGAAAAAGCATTAGGCATATGCTCTTCACTTTTTGAAGTGAATCAGAAAGCCAAACGTGCAAAGTCAATTTAGTGCAAAGAAAAGGATAAGGAATTGAACCATGCATCTCAATTTTAAGAACTTCCTTGTCAAGAGGAGGAAAATGAACAATTTTTGCTTGAGGTGTTTGGAACAAAGGAAGACAATAAGGATATGTTCTTCACTCTTTGAGTGAATCAGATTCCCAAACTTGTTGGACTAAGTTCAATTCTTGCTTTCCATATACATGCTAGCTAAAATAGATCTTTAAAGTGCCTGCCTCCCAAGATTTTTCTTACGAGGATGGTGAGAGGGAACGACCCAAAATGAGAGATATTCTCTTTTACCGTGATGTCTTCCTACCCACTATAAGTAAATGCACTTTACCTTAATCGGAAAGTGACTAAACCTTGTGCAAGCCATCCCCACTTCCTCGAGTAGTCCTTCAGGATTGCGCAAAATCATACTTTCTTGCGTGTGGGAAGCCCACAAGGGGGTAAAGGATCTTGGAAAGATTTGGACCAGAAGTGATTAAAACCTTGATAAAATAGCAAACCTACCTTTGTAGAGCCATTATTAAAAGCCAAAATTGTTTGACTCTAAGGTAGATTGTTTGGAAGAAATTCTTGTGCATACCTATAAAAACATCTGAGAACATACACTTTAGTGTTGTTTTAGGGATATGGTACAATTTTGATGTGTGTGTTGAGCTTGTACTCTGTTTTCACGCAAGATTCTTTTTTGACAAATCTGATCAAAGCCTTTAACATTTTAAATCCAGAAAATAATAAAAAATTTGATAAATTCAACTTTGATCAATAAAGCACCGCGTACCAACACTTAGAGCCACGTACAAACAAAACTAGGTTGCTTACAAATTTTAAAATGCCGCCTGTAAACATTCAACTGCTGCATAAGCCACTGGAAAGTGTCACGTGTCAATAGTCTAAAACCGCCTATCAACAGGCAAACGCCGCCTGCTAACTATAGAGTGTCGTGTACAAGAATTCTAGTGATTGTGTATTAACAATTAAAAGCCGCCTACACATAGGTAAGAGCCACCTAGAAACAAAGAAGGGAAAATAGTGGATATATACCAAGGGTTTGAAAATAAGAAAATTCTATTTTTGGATACCCTTTTGGATGTTTTACCTCTGTGTATACTCAACTGGATCAGAATTTTCCATTATTGGATATTTTGAAAAATCATCCACGGATTGATCACTTAAGTGAGATAAAAGCCTAGGCTCTTTATTTGCTTTATGTTGATGCCAGTTTTTACTAGATCTCAATACCTTAAGGCTACCCTACAACCACACAGATCTTATCTAAGGCAAGAGTGTCCTTTTCTGGGTGATCATTTTAGTTCTCCAAGGCCCTTAAAAGAACCCATGAAGGAAACATAACCAACAATGTCTTTCCCATTTGGCCATATAGATCCCGATCAAATCAACCATGTAAACAAGGATATGAACAACAATGGAGGGGGAAATGTTGATCCTAACAACAAAGGATCCAACAACAATACCAATGGAGGAGAAAATATTGACCCTAACAATCAAGGGTTGAACAATAATAACAATGGGGGCAATATTGACCCTAGTGATGAGGAGTTAACTGATGAAAGGGTTAATGAAGCTATGCAAAGTCCTTTGTTCATGAAACTTATGGAAAAAGTGTTGGAAAAAGACAAAGAAAATTACTTTCTAGACCTAGCTCAAATAGGTCTCAAACTTCCATATGATTATGATGTTAACAAAATTAAACAAGAATCTAAGGCTAATCCCATTGACATCATGAATAAACAATTTCAACTTTTCTAAATGCAATTGGAAACAATAAAACAAAGTGGGGCTCCTAAACCCTTTTCTATCGAAGCTTTGTGTCCATTTCCATTTGATAAGTCTTTAATCATGGTTCCTTTTCCAACAAATGCTATTTTTTCTAAATATGACAAATATGAAGGAACATCTGATCCTCAAGATCACTTAAGGGAATTTTGTGCCTTAAGTCTAAAGTTCATGCATGACACAACTTACCTAATGAGGTTATTCCCTAGAAGTTTGGGAGGTATGGAAATGGAGTGGTTTTCAAAGTTACCCTCTGGCATTCGAACCTTTGAGGAATTGGCCTCTAAGTTTGTAACTCACTATTCTTATAACATAAAACATGAGGTTACAATACTTAATCTATGTAACACCAAACAAGGAGAAGGAGAGGGACTCCTACTTTTCCTGCAACGATGGAGAGTGGTATTTTCTCGATACCCTCGAAGTGTACCCAAAAAGGAGAAGATGGATATTTTTTTAAAGAACTTGAATCATGAAATGAACGTCGATTAAGGCTACAATGTCCTAGGTCATTTCAAGACCTAATTGAGAATGGGGTGAAAATAGAAGAGGTATTGATAAAAATGTTGGAATACTGAGACGGGGGGGGGGGGGGGGGAATNGGGGGGGGGGTGAATCAGTATTTCACTAATTATTCTATTTCAGCAACTTAAACATAAATCAAAGATACATCTAATGAGTCTTAACACAAGAACATATAACAATTGATATGATTATGGGGAAACCTTGATTACAGGAAAACCCCGGTGGGAATTAGTACCCACAAATATTCTGTACTAGTTTCTTATGATCCTTGTTAGAAGATCCTTAACCATGTTAGGAGATGTCTTTATAATGTATGAAGTATAGTGACCTTGTTAAGGGTCGGACCCTGTTAGGCGTCTTTTACAATAACCCTATTAGGGGTGGTGGACTCACTTTCTAGGAGCTCACTACTCAAATGGTGAAGGCTACAACCTTCTAGATCTTTGATACACACTGTATTTGCAAGGTCAACTGCTGCTGTGACACTGCTTGTCTGATCAGTTCCTTTTGTGTGCTGATGCTTTAACCTATTTTTAATCACTACAACAATATTTTCTTCACTCTGAAAGATTCTACTTCCATATATATATCATCAACATATGACAGATATATCTTTGATGTTTTAACACTCTTCTTTGCTTTCTTATCTCTGGCTTTCGCAACATCTCCGATTACAAATGAACTTCTATAAGTACTTCCTCAAAAGACATAAACATGTCAGATTTAGGAAACCTTTTAACATCTATCTTGATCACTTAACTAGGCACACATCCCTTCATTAAGTCGACACAACACCAGTTATAACTGCTTTACTCAAACCGAACAGACGTGTCTCTTCACACAGTCTGCTCCACCAAATTAGCTCTAACTTCTTGCTCCAGATGAATCAAGTCATGTGCCTTTAACCACACATTATTAGATCACTAAAAAACACTAATCCAAGGATTAAATTCCTGATGATATGTGCAACTTCTGTACCAAAACAATCTCTGTCAGCTCTTTCCATGATCTCTATCCTGTTATGACATTCACTGGCTGTACCTCTTTAACTGGATATATCTTCTTTATACTTGTAGATCTGATAATGCTATCTAGAATTAGCATGTAAACATACTCATAAGCTTAGCTTCCAAGGTACACATCATTTTAATAACAAATGAACACACACTAATCAAAACTATAACAGTCTGTTCCTTGCTCTATCATGTTCTGCCCTTTATTGTCTCAGTCACTTCATCTTGCTATAACTTCTTCATACTGGTAGATCTGATCATGCTCTCTTCGACTTAGAATGAATACATACTTACAAGCTTATCTTCAAAGGCACATTCCCTAATTTGGTCATATGCACATGCATTGATGCTCTGTTCTTTTGGTACTCTGCTAACTATCCAGTCTTCTGTACTTAGCCAATTTCCAATCTTCTGATAATGTGTGCTGACTCCAAAAATTCATATGAATTTTTTTCCATAATGACAACACTTAAATAGAGTCATATACACTATTATAGTCAACTTGCAAACAATCTCCCCCTTTGTCATTAATGGCAACAAAGGAATATGGCGAAGTTACTATCTGTACTCTTATACAAAAACTCTCTATCTTATATCTCCCTCTTATCATATACCAGACTCCATATTCTTCATACTCTACTCCCCCTTTGAAATTAATTAAAAAGGTGTTCAAAGACACTTCCATGTTCTTACATAGCATACACATCTGGATATGTAGTCTGCAACTTCTGGATCTCTTTCTCCCAAAATGCAATCAGTGAATTAACAATCTGTAGATGGGTGTATAATGCATATTGTAGCTTCTCCATTTTATCCAAGTTTGTGCTAGGACCTTGATCATATGACATACTCCATATTCTATACATTACTTTAATCCCCCTTTGATATTATCTTCTCTTCCTTTTGCTACAAACTCTTTCAAGGATGCTTGACCAGCCTTGAGTGAACTAAGATCAAGTGTAAATTTGCTAACCAATTCACTGAGCCTCTTCTTCATAGACTTCTCTTCTACAATAACGATTTATTTTTCATGAATCCTTCAGATTATATAATCCTCCTTACTTATTTACTCCCCATGAGTCTAAGTCTGTTATGGGTGTCAAACTTGACAACAATGATGATGAACTTTCCATCACTTTAGTCTTCTCTTTATCTGCTTCCTTTTCTGTGATATCTTAAATCAATAGATCTTCTTGCTGATATAAAGACTTTTCAAAAATGTTTCTTCAAACTTGTCTAGATAAATGTCCATTTCTACCATTGATACTTCAGTATTATCAACCATGAATGTATCCTCCATGTCCTTGGCCATGGGTGCAGAATCCTGTGGACCTGTCATAATAGTTTTATCTGCTTCTTCACATGATATTTCAAATTGTATCTTCAATCAATTCTTCTCTTAAATGAACGCTCTATTGTTGTATTCAAACTTAGATGATTAATAATAAATATACACTTCCAAAGATAACATCATGTCGGCTACAAAAAAAAAAAAATTCTCCAACGGCTATACTGATACTTTCACATAAAACATTGCTCAACAAGATTTTGACCAATTTTGCTTCATGAAATTTATGCGCTGAAGGATACTGATAAATCACTTCTGAGATGTTTCAAATATTTTCTTGATATCAATCTCTACTGAAGAATGTAATTGTGATGCTTTGCTACTCGATTGCAAGTGCTTCTTTGATTATCCAACTGCTTACTCGATTACTAAGTAAGTTTTCAACTAATTTTTGAAACGATGTGTCCATGCTTGGGCTTCATTTCAAACTCAAATGACTTTGCTTAACAAATGATGATTATCAATCTCCTTTCTTTGCTGTTGAGAATAACTATAATGTATTAACAATACAACTGCTAGGGCTTCTATGATCTCAAATCATTTATTCTGACTGCAAGTGAGGACTTGGTGATTGCAAAGTAGATTTCTGCCATTAATACTTTCCGCATAGACACAGGAAGCAACTGTAACTTCTGTTCTTGTTCCTGAAAAACAATTTAGATTGTGTGCTCTTCCATACAGCACCATAATGTCACTGAACAATTGTAATCCAAGGCGTATACTCAAATGGTGAGTATACCAGCCACGCAGGGGTTCAGAGCTAGAATAGCTCCCCCTAAGACCATGAGGGTCAACTATTCAGAAGTAGAAGATACATCCACTGAGGATGTATCTACTACCTTGTTCTCTTCATTATCCTTCTTTGCTTTGACCCATATTTTATCCAATTTAGCTTTAGCTTCCACAAACTTAACTTCTCCTGATTCTTCAAACAAAGACTTCTTAGGATTCTCTTGTCCTTTTGTTCTTGATCTGCAAGACCTTGAGATGTGTCCAGCCTTTCCACATGAATGAAAAATGATAGGAGGTCTAATGTTGTTATTCATCATGTTGCATTGCTTGGTTGTGTGTCCATTGTAATTACATATCTAACATGTAATTTTCTAAGGGCTTATAACATTTTCTTGAGGATAATTTCTTTGTCTTTGCTGATTTTGATTTCTTTGATTATTCTGATTCTTGTTCTTATGACTTGTTTTACAATTCATAGCTCTATGACCAAATTTATTGCATGAATAACAGTAACCATTGAAGGGTCTTATCTCTTTACAATTCCTTGCAATATTTCCATGCTTGTTACAGGCATAACAAGTACGGTCAACTAGCTTGCATTCATCCTTAGGTGGTTCAACATTGTCTTTAGTCTGATTTCCAATTTCCTTAATATCTGTGATGTCCTTTGGTGATTTCATTCTTTCTCGCATGGCATCAATCTGAATTTGTGCTTCATTATATCCTAAACCACTAGTATCTCCTTTAACCTTTTGAGTATACAACTGTGATTCTATCCGATCCTTGCTTGTGTGTAACTTGGCAATATGATTATTTGTTGCAATCAATTCAGATTCCATCTTATCTTTGTTGTTTCTTAGCTCCAAGATTTCCATGTTTTCTCGTCTTAGTTCTTCATCTAACTGATTGTTTACTTTGACTTGATCATCATAGGCATCTTGATTGTTACATAGCTTTTCATATAATTCTTCAATCTGATCCTTCAGAGATGAATTTTCTTCATTCAACTTTTTGACTACTTCTCCCAAATCATTTGAAGAACAATTCCTTAATTCTTTTTTCAGTTTCTTGATAAGTATTTGCATGCCA
>MU227035.1:3359317-3379225 GCA_018584345.1 Thuja plicata
TTCTTAGTTCTTTTGAATGTCTGAAACTTATGACTCCCAAACATCATTCCATCTGCTGAAAAGATCATCAATTGGAGCACCATTTTCTTTGCCGGGTTGGGATCTACAACCTACCCAAATATGAAAATACCTCAGAACAACCCGCCTAGCTAAGAGAAGGAAAGGAAATGACAGGGAAACCCAACAAAGATAGCCTACCTAAGAAAGACTTAGACCTAGACTCAGACTGACCAGACTGACCATATGACTCCAATAATGCCAAAAAAAGGGTGACTGAAAGTCAGACAACAAGTTCAAATCCAAAAAAATTTAAAAAGAGAAAAAAGTACCTTGGTGAAAACCTAGCAATAGGCACCTTGGTAGAAAAAAAGAAAAAAAGAGAAAAAGAGCAATAATCCCAAAAGGTGAAAACCTAGAAATAGGCGCCTTTTGTCCCTTAAGTCTTTCCTAGTCACTTTTGTACATATTGCGTTTCATCATCTCATTTTTCCATATCCTCATTGAATCTGTCATTTGTGCACCATCCTAATAAAGTCTCAGAGCTACATTTTGTTAGATTCTAGGTTCAGTTGCCTTAAGTTTCACATTGATCACATTTATCACTTGGGGGCACACATCATAGATTTTTGGGACCAAACAGATTCAATAGTGCAACATCTCAATCACACATCAGAAGCATATTTTCAGATTCAGAGGATAGACATTTTGGAACCTTTGATAGATATCATTGTTCGACCCTAAACAGTTTTGATCACATAACATGATCCTTGAGTTTCATTGACTTATTTTATCAGGATTAAAAATTGACACACCCTAAATGATCAGACTATCTGGAATTCTTATTTGAAAATCTTGATACATATCACAAACACTTGGAAATTTTTGATGAGTTTTTTTCATTGACCTTTTTCGAGTCATGTTCTTTTTAGCTAATTGATGATGTTTCGACTAGATTGGAAATGATGGAGACATGATGTTTTCTTAAGCTTCTGTGTGACTGTCTTGAGGAAATTTTTTTAACTTATGTGAATTAGTCTAACAAAATGGTCATCCAAGAACCATCGAGGACATTCATATAGGAAGGAGGGTTAACCTTTTTTTGTTAACACAAAAGGATACCTTGGCTATTTAGATTTTCAATATCTTAATACCAACATCCACTTGCAACATTGAATCTGATAAAACCGGTATTCATACTCCCATAGTTGGTCATTCAACTAGTGAGAGTTATACTTGGTTTTGCAGAAGGGGTTACCAAATGAGATGAAATTCATATTCATATTCTTATAGTCGCAGTGGCACCAATATGGATTGTATCAACTCCTAGTTCCACAATGCTCTATGATGAAAATATATCTCTATTTGCATTTCTTTCGCAAACCTCAAGGATAATTAGCTGCATTGCATCTTCATGTTAGATTAATTGCATCTGCATGTTAGATTAATTGCATTTTTTAAGCTAGTTTAAAATGGCTTGTCTTTCTAGCATATTTTCCAAGTTCAAGGGGGGAAATTCATGGTTGACAACACTTCATCAATTTAATGGTTTCAAATCATCAATATTTGAGATTATCTTTTGCATTCATAAATCATTTATCAGTATTCATTATAAATACATATCAAGTGAAAATAAAAGAAAAGAAACATTAATCATTAGTCATTTCAATCCAAATCCTTTAGAATTGCATCTTAAATTAAATTGCATACATTAAAAAAAATAAAAAAGAAAGTTGCATTCATTTATCATTGCACTAAGTATTGCATCCATATCATTGTATTGCATAATACATACATCATGATTGAATCAGAAAAGAATATAGAATTTGAGTTGCATTAACATCATTTGCATCCATTTATCTATGTCCTACTCTAAGACATTGCATCCATAGCATAATACAAATAAATGCATCATAGAAGCATGTAGATATGCATAAAAGAAATCTCATAACAACATCATCAAACGGGGAATCAAAGATCATCATAGATAAACGTCCATCATCAATGTCTATAACATAAAGATGTACATCAAAGGTACATCAAAAAATGATCCATACATCAAAGTCCTGATCAAAAATACATATGATACATCATCAATGCAATATCAAGATATCATAAATCCCAATCTGTCTCATGACCCAACATGGGCACCTGATCCATCTCCAGCAATACATGTACCTGAACCCCTTGCACCATCGAAATCCCTATCACCTGATCTATCCTTTATAATAGGTGGTGCCTGACTAGTGCTCGCACTGGTAGGTAACTGTGCTAGTGTAGTCAAAAACTACTGAAACATAGTAGAAACCTCGTCTAATCAAACAGTCACTACAGTCATCCCTACCTATAAACCTTGAACATCCTACACTAAGCCATCCACACGGGAGGAGCAAGAGGTGCCTATGATGCTGGAGGAGCCTAAGGTGCCTATGGCACTAATGGTACCTGTGGTATCACCGGTGCTAAACTACTCTTAGGGTTCACTTGTCTCTGTAGAGATGGAGGTCTTTGCGGAATCTGTCCCTATAATGGAACCTGTCTAGCCCCCTAGACATGTCTATGTCTCTACCTAGCCAGATCTGCACCAAATCTAACAGGAGCTGTCCCTGGGGTACTTGTGCCTGTGCTACTCTCTATCTAGGCTTCCTAAATCCACCACCTCGACCCCTAACATGTCCACCCCGCATCTGAGGTCCTGTAGCTCTTTGTGCTCTAAGAGCCCTAGGTGCCCTCTACGCTCTCTGTCTCTGAGGTCTCCTGTCATCATCATCATCATCATCTCTATAATTATTAGAAATCTCATCCACATCAAGAATAGGCTCTGCTAGATCTATAAATCTGACAAAGCGATGTCGCATGAACCACTATCGATACTCAGTTGACATGCGTCATCATATCCCACATCACATATCCCAACTGATCAATCTATAAATAGGCCAACCGATAATCAACCTATGCTCCCCACATAGTTCTCTTGACCTGTACTCTAGCATAAAGTGCCATACCCTGAGGCATGTCCTGAACCTGGTCGTACTGATGGAGCACTCTCCCAAAACAAAATCTCTTGATGCATAGTGGTGATTGATTGATCATCCACCGAGGATAAAACATATATGGTAACTCATCATCATCCTCTTGCCACCTCTTGCAAAGAAGATATGGCCTCCATACGACCTGATCAATATCGTCAATAGTGCGTCGCTAAAAGTCAACCTTTCCTAGACGATGTTGGACAACCATGCCATCATACAAAAATGCATACAGATACCCCCGGGCCTGCACTCATGCTGAAACTGGTCTCGTGATAGGGATATGCTTTGAAGTCCACAACTGTAACAAAACTGCACCTGCTAAAAGAGTTGCACTGCGCCTATATACAACCTCATGTAAATCATGGTATAACTGTGCTAATATGAAAGAACCCTAATAAAATATCCAAGGATGTGCAATCAAATCCTCTAGTATCTGGCCCCATCTAACCACAAAGCCATGACCTCTCCTATCTGGAAGTAGTAAACCTCTGATCACTGCCCCTAACAATGCTGGCAAAGTGGAAAATGAAGCAAACTGTGCCCAAGTAATGCAATCATCTACGATGGTGTTATCTCCAAACACCCATTTGCATACACTGCTATCATACACTAAATCATAATATACCCGCTCTCCATGAGTTAGGATCCTTAGTAATCTATATACATCTTTGGGCGTGATAGTCATCTCACTGAGGGGTAGATGGAATGTATTATAGTTAAAGTGCCATCACTCTGCCATAGCTGTCAAAAGACCTTAGTTTAGCTGAAACCGAGGGAGATCAAGAAGGAAACTAAGACCACATGTCTCGATAGTTTGCCACTCAGGAGGTGTGAGCTCATCACCTAAATAAAAAATCCAAGACGTAACACCCTATATCTGCAACTTGCGGTAATGCTCCTACATTTTGAAACAAAGTGAATCATATTAGTCTTTCTATTGGTGGATCATTCTAAGTCAATCAAACACATTAAATCTATCCTTTTTCTATTTTGAGCGCCTCAACTTATTGCTCCTAACCTCTAGATCTCGAGACACATGGACAATTTGTAATCATTTTTAATCAATCTAATTGGCATATCAAACATTCATCAATATGACTTTTCTAATATCCTAAACACTAAGTGACATTATGGACATACATTTTCTAGCTTGGAATTCAATTGAGTTATTTGGACGATTGATCGAAGGACTTCATCTATTTTATCTCAGTTTTCAAACTTTATGGTAGGCGACACTTTAATAAGTGTATGTGGCTTTTTAAGCCCCGTGGCATTTAAAACCTTACACGTGACACTTTAATCATCGGAGGTGGTGCTTTGATAAGTAAGCAACCTTTTAAAGTCCTACGCAGATTTTTAAGTATCCTAGGTAGTCTTTAAATTATAGGGTTTCCTAGGCGGATTTTGGCTATTTGGATTGCATTTTTGACCTAATTCCTAGGCGGCTGAGAATTGCTCCAACATGGCTTTTCAACTCATGGAGGTGGCTTTTCTCTGCCCTAAGAAGATTTTTACCTATCCTATGCGGCATTTTGCCAGTTTTTACCTAGAAAGTATTAAAAACATGTAATAAATGCTACTTATTGAGTAATAAATACACTAGGAAGGTTTGAACCACTCGCCGGAGGCCCGTAGTTAGGAGGTCTCTAATATCGGCATGCTCACTCGAACTAATGCTCTCGAATGGGTACCACCATTACTATCAATCGTCAGAGGATCAAAGCAAAATCTCAATAGTGAAAAGTGAAAATGAATAGTAAATTTGGGTTTTTCAACCTATTTAAGCTATTTTACCCTAATTTTGTGAGATTTTTGACCCATTCAAACCAAATATGCATATTCTGCACACTAGGGCATTTGGTTCAACATCTTTTTAGCATCTTTGTTTATCAGAAATGAAATCATCTTGGATCTATTCTATCAGTAGTGTTCATAAAAAAATTTCACCATCTAAGATCAATATGCTTTCATTTCTGAAGGGGCATCATCATAACATCAAACTGAGATTCTGCATCATATCTTATATCAAATATAGGGCATTACAAATTCAAATTTTATCAGTGGGGCATCAAATCAAGTTTCAAATCAGAGTTTCATATTAGGATTTCACATCAAAGTTTCACATCGGAATTTCAAATTAGAGTTTCATATCAGGATTTTGCATCAAAGTTTCATATCAGTGTTTGCATCAATCAACTCATCAGTATCAAATCAATAATCAGGAAATCAAGTTCTCTTTGAATCAATGCGCTTTGCACATCAATTCAAAGAGGGGCATTTGTAGACACCTAAATTTGACCAGGTGTATCTTAAGCATTCAAAATTGCAAATCTCAGCCAATTGCCTCAAATCTCATCAAATGCATTAAAATAGATCAAATCAAATGGACATTTATCAAGCAAAGTGGACAAAAATGAAATTAAATCAAAGGATTAAATAATCATGAAATTAAATAATTAAATTCAAGCCTAAAAGGGATTAATAAAATTATTCAATTGATTTTAAATAATTAATTGTATATTTTAAATCAAAAGAATCAATACCAACCCATTCACCCTTACATGGCTAAATTAATTAAATGATTGAATTATATAATTCCTAATTTCTTTGAGGACAACCAACCAATTTTCCCTCCATTTTAAAACAACTCAAAGCTTTTTACTCAACCAAAGCTTGATCATGATCAACTCACTCTACCCCCTACCCTTGGGAAATTGCTATAAATACATGCCATTTTCTTTGTGTTTGGGATCTAAGAATTTCAAGAGCAAAGCATACTTATTATAGGCATTTGGAGAGCATTTGAGAGCTTTTGATAATATTTCAGCATTTGCATAGCATTTAGAGTATCATCTTTAGAAGCATTTGTTGGTTTTATAGCATATCTTGGAGCATTTGAGCTAGATTAGAGCATTGTTTATCATTTTCTTCTCGTTCTAGGATTTTCCTTGAGAGAGATTAAGAATGAGAGCTCTCTTAACAAAGCTTAGATAGAGAACCATGAGATGTCATGGGTTTACCTTCAATTATTCAATTAAATAGCATTTTCTTTCCATAGAGTTGTTGTTACTAATTTTAATTTTATGAAGGTGTTAATCTTACACACACAATCAGTTATTACTATTCTTGCAAATTTTCTATGCAATTTTATTTGTAATTCGTATGAATCTTGTGTATAGTAACCCTCTTATAGTATAATGGAGCATGTGTTTTGGGTGTGTTGGGAGGTCCACTATATCAAATGGTATCAGAGCCAGAGATTCCAAGTGGTAGATAGATCATCAACTGTGAAGCAATCTACACCAATACCTTGGTTTGAATGCAATGTATATGAGAGCATGTTATTTTTCCTCCAGTAGGGATTGAATTTTTTCAATCAAAAACTCTTATCTTTTTTATTTAACCAACTAAACATTAAAGAAATATCAACTAAACAATGTACACATGAACACTAGACTTTTATGTGGAAAACCCAATGTGAGAAACACCATAGTGAGAATCACACTCACTATATGAATATTGAATAAAATACTATTTTAGGCTCAAGGCCAAGCACATCACATAACATAGATATATGAATGGAAATCCGTTGAAAGTTAAAAATCATTCTAAAGATAAACTCCATTAAGCCTCACTAGCAACCTCACTAGTTAGAATTTTACGACACAAATCCCTTACAAATTTAGGAGCACAACCCCTTTTATTATTTTAGGGCATTGACCCTAAGAGCATCAACCCCTTACAATAATAATGAAAAAATATTTATAGGGGATTACTATGTTTCACTATGAATAGCTTACCAACATTTTCTATTTGCAATAATGATAATCATGATAATACACTATTCTAAAATAATTCTACAAACATGGTATTAGTCTTATGTCTTCTAGGTTCAATGAATATCTTAATAAGGAAAATAACCTCTTAGTCAAACCCAAGTATCACTATCATTTTCTTCATCATGAGTTCAAAGTGCACACAATCGTAACATTGAACTATGATATTTTTCACCTCATTTGTCTCTACATACGTCTACTTGACAAATCTGTGCAGATACTTTGCATAAAAAATTCTTCTTTTCTAGGATTTTACAAACAAGAACATTAAATTCCAAATCAACTTCTTATCTTTGAAACATCAAATACATAATACCTAATCTGTAGACATTAACTAATAAAAACATTAAAATATTTGTCCTCTTTGATAAGGACTCACTTTGTTATTCATCCCACACTCTAACCAATAAACAAGCATATTTTCCCACCTTATACACACTTAGCAGGGAAGATGTAACAATTTGGTACTCATGGAACTAAACTGACAACTATTCTTTCACTTTATTCTTAGAAACAAACCCTTGGTATATATAAAAAAACATTAAACTCAAAATATCACACCCACGTATATTAGAGATTAAGTACCAACCTTTACAATTACCTCAATGAATAATATCAATAATATTTGATGCTATGCACTTTAAGTTATACAATATAGTTATTATCACTCTGTTGTTGCAAATATCAAGTTCTATTAAAGTTCCTATCATTTTTTGTCATGAATATGTAGTTTTGTTATTGGTTCCTATCGCCACGGTGACAAAATACAAAAATTTTCTAGCATTATGATTCAAAATCCAACTAATTTTTCTGCACTAAGACATCAAGTGAACATAATACTAAAGTATACAATGCAAAACTTGACTCAACTCATATGAAAAACCTCTTATGTACTTGACAACTAAGCACAAATCCAATACTAAAACATGTTGCTGCATTGAAGTGCATTCAAATCAAACTCACCTTCCTTTATGAACACATACAACACTAAACCTATTGCTCCTCTCCATATTGTATTTTATGTTGAACACACTAACTAGATAGTCAAGGAATACTGATATGGTACCTGGGTTCTATTCAGTTTATCAATCAATGGATTGTCCTTTGGTTGTCTTGATCACATTTGGATCACACATTTATTACATTGATGATAAGGAATTTGGTACATACTGTTGGAAATATGTTGAGACAATGTGTCTGAGTGGGGGGTGGGGGTGAATCAGGAACCAATAAAACTTAATCCTTTTAATCCAATATTAGATTATCTAATCTAATTGCATGCAAGAAATGAAAAGAAATAAAACATCCACAATATTTGGTTACCCAGAAACCTTCCAAATAGAAAGTAAAACTAGGGTGGGGATGGTACCGACAATATTTATTACTGTAGTATAAATTTAGCCTGTTAAAGCTTACAATTGACCACTTCTGATGGTCTACCTTGTTAGGAGAAATAAGGACTGTTAGGTCCACCTTGTGAAAGGATTTAATATAATACAATCAAGTAATGCAACTTTGTTAGGAGATTTATAAAGGACTGTTAGGTACACCTTGTTAGAGGATTTTTCTGATGCACCTGTTAGGATGAACCAGTCGATGATCTTCAATGCAACTCTGATTTGCTAAATAAGATCCAATGATATAAAATAATCACCTGACTATGATGGATGAGTCTCTGATGTTCCTTACACTATTGTAGCCTCTTAAACAATCTGTCTCTTCATATTCGCATACATGCTCTTACACATATATTCACACACTATTTGGATAAACAAAATACTTTATATTTATACCTTATCCAGACCAAATGAAACTGTAAGTCGGCTTCCATAAGATAAATTAATATCTCACAATATAAGCTAGGTTGGCCCAAAACTGTCACTCGGGAAACATACTAAACTCTGGCACTTGGGCTACTCTAATCACTTGGGTAATAATGATTACTACTATCTTCTTGGTCGACACTGCCACTGCTCAGGTTACATTGTAACTGCTCAGGTTGCACTTCTGACTCAGTCAACATTGAGATGACTAAGTGTTTTGGCACTAATTAACAATATGTCTTGCCATAAGGTCATGAATCTCCCCCTTTGGCATTAGTGACCAAAAACACTTATCATGTTCAAAAACTACTCAACCTTCTGAGTCAAAACTCCCCCTTACCATATGCTTGGGTACTTGCTTGGGTTTTGACAATATCTCTATGACTCGGTTACAACTGACTTTTTTTTTTAATTTTTTTTTTCAAAATCATTTTTGTAACACTTATATATATATCTTCTCTACTTCTCTTCTGTACATGTCTTTTCTATATAAATCTTTCCTATATCCTATATACATTTCCCCCTTGTTTTTGACACAAATGCCAAAATATATCTATATGGTAATACCAAAATAGGATAGGAAATCACAATGTACCTTTAAAATCTAAGACAAAGTATTGTCCCAATTATCCTGCAACACCTTTAGGATGTGTAACTCTATCTATAACTCTACTGATAGCTCCATCATAAGCTCTGCAACTGAAAAATTGTTGTCATGAATAAGAGTCTTAGCATGAGCTATATGCTTCTACATTACATCCATGTGTGGAAGGAGTTGGATTTTCATAGCTGCGAGAGATTCTCTTAGCCTTGCTTCTTCCCTTAGTAATTTAGACTGCATGTCTGTCAGATACTTAATTTTCACAAAATGTGCTGAACTTGAACTTGGGTTAGGTTCCAACTGATTTGCACTTTCATTCAGATCTGTATCAACCTTTGTCAGCTTTTTCTTGATTTCCATTGTGAAATTTGAAATATCACTTAGCTTTACAAATAATGAAGCAACATTATTTATTGTAGTTTTTAGAGAGCTAATGAGAGAATTTGGCTTGACTTGGTCAATTGCAATCTTGCTTGCCAAATTCTCTAGAACTTTGTTCTCAAACTTTCTTTCTGCTTTCTATAGTAGTTTTTCTTGACCAATTAAATCATTATTGAACTTGTGGACTATGTCTACAAGTTGGTCCATAATGGAATCAATCTCATTTACTTCTACTTCTAGTGCACCTAGGAATATACCTTTAATGTCTTACAACACTTTGTTTCTCTTCTTTTCTGCTCGGAGCTTCTGTTGAGTAGCTCTTTTCTTCCATAGCTCCCCTAGTGTGTCCATTTTCTCTACTGACAGATTGGATAGATCCCAATTTGGAATCACAATGTCTTGCTCAAGATCAATATCATCAGTGATCGTTTCTTTGCCTTTACCACTATCCTTAGGATTGGGTGAAGGAACAATTTCCTTATCTTTTCCACTATCATCCACTTCCTTTCCTTCCTCAATTTTCTCCTCTATATTCAGTTGGAATAGGTCATTGAAATTTGTTGCACCAACTGTAGGGTCTGAATCAAATGTTGCATCAATGCTTACTAAAGGAATATTCATAGTTACCTTCTGTGACTTGGTTAGGCTTGGCCGAGTAGTAGGTGGAGCCTAGTGCTCGGTCCCTACTAGTCCAGATGTAGATTCAGTAGACATGTCTTTTCTCAGAGATAGGATGATATGTATAGGTGATTGTGGTAGAGATGCCATTACCTCTACTGCCATCTACTCTGCATTGGATGCTTCAATGGATTTTACCACAGGTAAATCTGCATCATCATTCTTTTCCTTGTGAACTAAACTCAGTACTTTAGTCTTGTCTTCTTCTTTGATTTCTAATACTTTTTTCCATATGTTTGTAGCTGCATGCACCACATCCTCTATCTTCTTTTCTTACAAAGATAGAAGGTGAAGTCTTTCCATACTTCTTTCTAAACTGTTCTAACATTTTCTTTCCTCTTTTCAGAATCTTAGGATTCTCAATCTCTATTGAAATTTTTCTTTTGGCTTCTTCATATGTACCAAGGTAAGGTTCTTTGGGGTCAACAATCTCATTCACAAGAGCTTCAATGACGTTCTTGGTCGCATCTATGTGGTGCAGGAGCACCTAGGCAATCCTCAAGCCTTAGAAGATTTTGGCTTGTATCTGACCTTAGGCAAGTTAGAGATGTGTTTTTTCTTTGAGGCCTTAGTAGGTCATGTGGACTAGGTGTGTTAGTGTTAGTACTAAGGTCACCAATTATTCATTGTTAGTTGTTTTGGTTAGTTTAGGCCTAGTTTGGTCTAAAGGTAGGATTTGGGTTCAAAATGTGTTCTAGATCCATGAAGGATGTAAAAGATGAGTTGAGGTCATTAAATAGGTTTAGTTCATTGAACTACATAGCATAGAGGCCCTATATTCTAGTTGGCATTGTAAATGCAAAAAGATGCCAAAAGTTGTCATGACAACATTTGTGAGAAATTGCAAATGTTGCATGCAACTCGACAACATAGGATCCCCACAAATGTAGGAGTGGGAATTGATTAAAAACTTCCTAGAATGGTGGATAATGGCATTTAAGGCACTCTAAGAAATGAATCCTGAAGATGGAGTTTTTGTAATGAAATTTTTGTGAGTAAGAAAAGAGGAGTTCCCTGAATACAATGCACAGTCCACTATTTTGAATGTTAATGGTGATCTAATGGATTGAAAATTGAGATCCAATTTTTGATTCATGTAGTGTGGAGTTTTCTAAGACTTTTATTTTCAGTGTGTTAGTTATTTTTAGTTAATCTTCAAGCTATAGGAAAATAATTGTAAATTAGGTAGTCTGCTGGTGTCTTTTAGACTATTTTTGGTTTCATGGCTCCCACTTAAGATTAAATCATAGAAATATTCAAAGGTTGGATGAATCTTGTAGGGGAGCCTATTTACATTCTATATATATAGGTAGGAGTTCATGGAAGGCGTTTAGCTATTTTTAAGACCATGCGCTAGGTGAGCTAGGACAGTCTGGTTAGAGGCATGGTGAGGGTAAAACCATTTGCATAGACAAGGGTATGAGATAGAGAAATGAACCAAGAGTGGAATCAGTGTTTTTAGAGTCCCATAGGTCCTTAGTATCAAGCTCATAGCTTAGCCAATCCATTTGTATAGAGTTTAGGAGAGAAATCAGTAAGTTGCTTGTAGAGAGCCAAAATAGGCCTAAAAGCCATACTTTCTAGGATAGTGATATACAAACAACTTGGGGATCTTATACCTTAAAAATCCTATAGGTCTCCCAAAAGGGTATCTAGATCCTTGATTATTTTTGGGGGTTGTGAGAAAATTTTAAGTGTTAATCCAGGAAAACCCTCTAGATAGGGCTAATATGACCATTAGGCCTAATAGGACAATTTGAAGACAAATTGGGAACTTGACTAAATTGGGATTGAAGAGTTATGGGAATGGATTTTTAAGGATGTGGATTGAACATTTAGAGCATATACAAGATCCTTGTAACATGTGTGGTGATGATTTCAAGTATTTTGCATTTAAAGCCTTGGAACCAATGTGGAGCATGGTGAGACAAAATTGTTGGTGGAAGTCCTTCAAGGTGAAGCACAATAGTTGAACTCTTAGAGAAGAGTTAGGGAGAGTCTTAGGCTCAATTCCTAGAGGATAGAGTGGTCCTATTGAGAAGATTAGGATCCTAATTGGACTAGGAGAAGAGAAGTCATGTCTTGTGGTATTGTGCAAGCACACCATTGAAGTTTACTTCTATCACTATGTAAAACTCATATGCAAGAGGTTTCACCCATGCTACCCTTGGTCTGACTTCCTGAATATATACTTTATCATAGTCAACTAGGAAACAAACATCATTCTTATGGACTTCAACCAATTTTTTAGGAATTCTATACCTATTCTATTGGAATTATTGGAATGATGTACTGAGAGGGGAGGGGTGAATCAGTACCTCTAAAACTTTTTATGTGGTTGGCCCATTAACCTTTGTGTCATCAGATTTGTATATTCCTATCTATCTGTTCATCTTTCTTTATGTATGTGAAATAATAATATAAGTTCTTTACATGTGTAAACATTCAAGAAGCATACATGAAAGTAAATAACACATAACACATGATATGATATCATAGAAAACTCCTGTTAGGAAGTAAAAACTGTAGTGGGGATGTCTACCCACAAAACTTCACTATCTGCAGATAAGAAGGGAGCCGGTTAAGGCTTAAAATTTACCACTTCTGATGATATACCCTATTAGGAGTATTAGAGTGGAGACCTATTAGGATCTACTTCATTTGAAGCTTTAGCAACACTGTTAAGTGTGCACTTTGTTAAGAGATTTATCAAAGAACTGTTAAGTCCACCTTCTACAAAAGGATTTTAGATGTGATGCACTTGTTAGAATGAAACTACAATATAAATGTTGATCTGATAGTGTATGCAATCTCTAATTGCTGATAATAGATCCTATAAAGCTTACAATGTATAAGTAATCACCTTGAGTGATTGAATAATCCTTGTCTCTGCTCGTCGATAGCCTGGTCTGTGTTCTTGAGAACTGATATGATCTTTTTCTAAAATTTTCATGAATTCTCTTCTACTACTTAAATTCTCTTTGTGGCTACAATCATTTTCAAATCTTACTTCATGTCCTTCTATTTCAAATGATTGAACATCTATTTATACTAGTTTCTAGTTATATTCTTGATTCATGCTTTTCAAATTAACTCTAGATCAAAGGTTTACAACTTGACCTTGATCTTTAGTTAGTTATGTTTTAGATCCATTAGGATGATCTAAAATATTTACAATATGCTTGCTTGACCCTCAAGTAAAGATTTAAAAAAATTAAAACTCCATAAATATAATTATAATGTTTTATCTGACGTGTAAAGTCAGATCCACTTTTTGCAGGTTCTTTAAATGACTGTCAGTTCTGATGGTCGGGCTACTTTGTCAGTCTGTTAGTTTTCTTCTCTGTTGGTGTCCCTTAATTGAACTAATCATCATGAATGCCTTTTCTTCTTTGTCGGTAATGTTCTCAAAACTGTACTGTCATTTATGCTTGTCGTCAGTTTTGACACTTGTCAATGTTCGTCGGGCAATTCTATACTTAGCATTTTCATGTCAAGCATTGTCATCTCATCGGGTATGCTTGTTGTCCATCGGTTATGCTTATACCGATGACCTTTATCATGTTTTTCACTTAAGTATACTAATGGAAAAACTTAATGTCATCATATTTTGCATCTTTTGTCTGAATTCCTCAAAATATGCATCCATAATGCTCTCAAAGTTGTCTCCTAATTCAGCTATGTACTCATTTATCTGATATATTATGGGTCTGTTCTTCTTCCAAACAACTGTGCCTTTGGAAGGGAAAAATTTTTCTATGTGAAAGAATATGCAGACCTGAAGTGAACTAAACTTACATGGATTGGTCTTTGATGCCCAGATGCTTTCCATGTTCTTTCTCAATTGGATGAGCTACAACTTGGAAAGGTCGAATGAGAGGTTGTTCTTGACCACCTTGTATGCCAAGTCCATAGCCTCACATGGTACGCTTTTAGGTCTACTAGAGTTGTAGATTTTGTGAGTAATAACATGAATCCCAAACTTCAATTCCATGTCAGTTACTCCATTTAGTCTCATACCTCTGCCATCCCACTTGGAAAGAGTCTTCTCAGCTAGGACATCCTAGGGTAGGGTTTTGGTAGCTTTAGACTTGTCTAGCATAGGATACCCTGTAAAACAGTGTATCATTGGTTTGGTAATCTTCACTAGTTTCTACAGCCATAGCTGCATGTCATGAACATGGATGAGAATGAACCTAATCCACTTAACCTGGAAATTCTGTGGTATATGCATGGTGTGATTCAAACCCTTGAATTCAAGGTATTTATGCTCTGGCTTTAGATTTTCGGCTTCACAAAGTTTATCATAAGAACTCTTCATTTCCAATGTTCCAAGCTATTGAATTGTGCAATGATAGAAGGCTGAGATGTCATTGATCAAGAATACCCTTGGAGAAATTAGGGAATGAGCTCCCATTAGGTCTATCTCCTCTGCAACCATTGGATGAAGCTTAAACTTAGGAGGTTCATAGATTACATTCCTAACCAACATCTTAGATCCTTTCTTAGCCTTGTTGCTAGATGTAGATGTCATTATGCTCAGAGGTTCGATAACACTTTGCAACTTATAAATTTTGAATACAAATTTGCTCTGAATCGCTTACAACACTGTATCACTCTGCAAACTGAAAGCTTTGTAAATAATAACACTTGCAATTCATCTTTTATAAGAGATTTTACCATTGAGTTTTCATTAAATGTTTTGTACATGGTAGCTGGCATAGCTCAGAATGAAGCTTAGTGAACACTAACTTTTGTATCCTCAAAACCATATAACCTGACTTAACTCGGTTAAGCCTGTGCAACTCGAGTGTTACTAAGATCTTGACTTAGTTAAAACTATAATATGTCATAGTACATCAATATGATGATTTGGACTTACTATCATGTCTGGAACTGATTTAGGATGGCTTGTATGCATAGTTCCAATAGTCTCCTTGCCTGTTTATTTGGAGATGGTAGATCCACCCAATTCACTGCTTTGGGTGCCATTCGATCCTTCATTATTTTGGTCCCAACTCTCAGGAGATTTCCTTACCCACTGTTGATTCATTTGAGTTCGGATTTCAGAAACTTTTTCTTTTCCTTTCGCAAAACTAGTATCCACTTTTTCTCTATTCATGCAATTCTTTCTTAGATGACTGAGTTGTTTACATATATAGAATCTCTTAGTAGGATTCCTTTTTCTGAGGTGAGTCTTTACATAACTTGCACCAATATGCCCATATTCACCACGGTGACGACATCTACTCCATGTGTTGTAATCCAAACCAAAAATTGCTTTAGCTAGTTGTTCAGCAGGGTTCCATTTCTTAGTTCTGAACTTGGAGGATTTGTGACCTTGTTTATTACAATTGAAACATTTACCTTCAAACTTAGATTTCTTAGTGCATTCACTTTCCCTATGTCCATGTTTGTTGCATCTATATCATTTACCATTAAACTGTTAATAATAACTAAGAGGGGGGGGGGTGAATCAGTGGCCTCAAAATTTATCCTTCAAAATTAAACCACCAATCTATAACCCTCAGATTATTATGTCCCTACAAGATGCATGCCATGAAATAATTTATGAAGATTAACTGTCTGTCAGTTTTCCTTGTCTATCCTTATTCTCCTTGATTACCGATAAGTAGTATAACTATTTACTGAAACTCAGTAAATAAGTAGACTATACCAATCAATCTAGAATTAACTATGTGAGATGTAAAATAGTAAAGTAATAAACCACACATACATCACACATGGATTTTAACATGGAAACTCTGCTAAGGGAAAAACCACTGGGATCGGTACCCCAAATTTTCACTCTTCTGAAGTGAGCCCTGTTAGGATCCAACCTTGTTAAAGATTATAAACACACTATTAAGTGCGACCTTGTTAGAGGATTTTATACATAGAGGTTGTCACTTAGCATCGGGCATCTATTTGCTACCATCCTTGAATCAACCTCCTTCTTAGACTGCCAATAGGCTTTAGGAAAATCTTGCTACCATCCTTGAATTAGCCTCCTTCTTAGACTGTCAATAGGTATTAGGAAAGTCTAATGCTACTTTCATGAATCAACCTTTTTGGCACTCCTTGAGAGATACCTCAATATATAGAAGACTGTTAAGTCCTACTCTATTTAGAGACTTGATGCTTCAATGGTTAAACTGAAACACTATGACCTGTTCATGATGCAACTTTGAGTTGCATATTTTTAGATCTATTTAAGCACATTACCTCTTTGATCAATGCATCAATTCAATCCTTTGTGCTCCACACTTTCTTCTCTGTGATGTTGTGCTCACTGTTCATCAGTGTCCACAGAACTCCTTAGCTCTCCTTCAGCTTGATTAATCAAGACTATATGAAGTTGTTCTTCATCAGTTTCTCTTCAGCATCCTTTTTCTATTCACTCCCCTTAATCCCTTTTCCACCAATCTCATATGGAAATTAATTAAGCTTGTCTCTTATATAGACATGATATTCATTGATTCTTGATTCTTGATTCTTGGTGTGATAAACAATCTAGCCAATAAGATTTAAAGCATAACTCCTAATTTGTCTCATAGACATATTCTTTTCAACTGTACAAATCATCTTTAAATCAATCACTTAACTCTAGTTGAATAAAACAATGAAAACAACTAGTTAAGTCTTTCTTTTAGCTCTGCCAGCTAGATATTTTTTTTCTTTCTGAACTCTCTTGTTCTGTTGGTCAACTCTGCTGTTAGTTGTCGGTGACAACTAACAGTTTTGTCAGTGATACTCCAGTTAGCATTGTGATCTCCGTCTATTGGGAATCATTGGAAATTTACTCGTCAGACAACCTTGATTTTTCTCGTTGGGAAATCTTCTAAATTTTCTCGTTGGGCACTCTGTGGTTCTACTTCGTTGAGCAATACTGTCTTTCTGATCGTCGGGTATCACTGTGAATTTCCATCTTTTCTCTGTCCGTCGGTGTGCACTTTGTTGGTGTTGTTTATCACTTAGTGAATACATGACTTTTATGTATTGTTAGAAGTACAACCTTGGTTCCTTTGGTTCTATGAAGTCTTTGGCATTTTGTACATGACCATACAGATGATATCAAGTTGACATCAATGACAATACAATCATTAACTGATTTAATGACTTGCATTATCTTCAACTTAACATTATCAAACATTCAATCAGTTACATGTCATCAATCAAATCTCTCCCTTTGGCATTGATGGAAACATACTATATTATCACACTATACTATTTCTAATATAATATGAAATACAATAGTTGAGATTCATCAAACTACCAATCATTTTGTTTTGATAACTGAAAAAAAATGTCTGACCGTCGGTAAGCTCTATTTTTCCCTTGACTATTTTTCTATTTTGATGTCCCTTTTTCTCTTGTTAGCAACTTTCCCTTTGTATTAATTTCTCTCCCTATGGATATGATCTCTCCCTGATGGAGTAATCTGATAATGGATAATCTCTCTTATTTTTCTGAAGACTGTGATGATATGGATAAACTCTCCCCCTTTGTTAGCAATGCCAAAAAAATATCTTACAGATATCTGACATTAATGTCAAGTGATCTTTTCTCTCCATCCATAATATATTCCTTGAATTTCCCTTATCCATCAGCAATACATCAATATGATCTAGTGCTCAGTTCTGATATATAGATGTTGTATATAGATGTAGCTTTGAAGTTCATCTTTTTTCTTGCATCAACATGAATGATATTCTAAGAATATGTAGGCTGATGTAGCCTTCAGTTATTTTACTGACTAGTAGACAAGGGTTTGACCCCTAGTCTCTTCCTCAAGTACTCAAATGTATCCTTGGGCAGTGGCTTGGTGAAGATATCAACCAATCGTTCTTTGGATTGCACATACTAAAGTATCACCTCCTTTTCCTAAACTTGTTCTCTCAAATAATGATACTTGATGGCAATGTGTTTAGTCTTCACATGCATGACTTGATTCTTGGACATGTTTATTGCAATTGTGTTATCACAACAGATAATCACTGGTTCTAGGATCTTCATATGCATACCTTCCAGTAACTATTTGATCCATGCAATATTTGAGCAATTTGCAATAGCAGCAACATACTCTACTTTTTCAGTAGACTGAGAGATGCATCCTTGCTTCTTGCTAATCCATGTGACAAGTCTGTCACCCATAAAGAATGCTCCTCCAGTTGTGCTCTTCCAGTCATCAAGATTTCCAGCCCAATCGGGGTTGGTAAACACCTTAAGTTCAAATTTTCCTTCTCTTCTATACCATAAGCCATATTCCTCAGCATTCTTTAGATATCTTAAAATTCTTTTCGCAGCAGTCATATGTGATTCCCTGGCGTTAGTAAAAAATCTAGCAACAATTCCCACTGTGTGTGCAATATCTAGTCTAGTATGGACAACATACATGAGTTTACCTATCATTGATCTATACAAAGTCTGATTTACCTTTGGTATCTTGTCCTCCTTTTTTAACTTACATCCAATAGCCATCGGTGTTCCAACTAGTTTGGAATCTTCCATCTTGAATATTTTTAGGACCTCTTTAATGTATTTGGACTGTGTAATGAAAATGCCTTCACATTGTTGCATAATCTATAGACCAAGAAAGAACTTGATCTCTCTGAACATAGACATCTCAAACTCTTTGCTCATCTCATTTACAAATGATTTGCATAGCATATCATTGCCTCCAAATATGATGTCATCAACAAATATTTCAGCAATCAAAGTGTTAGCATCAGTATCTTCCTTCAAATAAAGATTATTGTTTTCACTAGTCCTTACAAATCCAATACTTATTAGATAGGAATGAAGTCAATCATACCAGGCTCTAGGAGCTTGTTTCAATCCATACAAGGATTTATAAAGTCTACATACCATGTTTCTCTTGTTTGGATCTACAAACTCTTCTGGTTGCTCAATGTGTACCTCTTCTTCAAGTATTCCATTTTGGAATGTCGACTTGATGTCCATCTGGTATACCTTGAATCCTTTGAATGTAGCATAAGAAAGTAGTATTCTTACACCTTCTATCCTAGCAATGGGTACAAAGGTCTCTCCATAGTCTATACCTTCTTCTTGTGCATACCCCTTGCATACTAGTCTTTCTTTGTTTCTTGTGACTTCGCCATCCTCATTCAGCTTATTCCTGAATATCCATTTAGTACCAATGACATTCTTGTCATCCAGTCTTGGCACAAGTGACTACATTCTTAGTTTTCTCAATCTCATCATTCATAGCACTTATCCATTCTTCATTATCAAGTGCAACATTGACAAATTTTGGCTCAAACTCACAAATTAATCAACTTGAGTTTAAAGATTTACTTCTTGTTCTTGTAACAGCTTTCTTATCTCCTATGATCTAGATCTCTAGATGGTTCCTTCTTACATATCTGGAAAGTACAAGTACAACTCTTTGTATATCAACTTGATCATCATTTTGATCTTCATTTTGTTCTTCATCACCTTGCACATTATTTTGATCATCATCCTGACCATCAGTAATTGCAGCCTGACCGCCGGTTGCAACATTCTGTTGTTCTAGAATTAAGCATTGTTGCTCGGGT
>MU227035.1:3422571-3464257 GCA_018584345.1 Thuja plicata
TGTCCTTGGTTGTCATATACATGCTGATGAACTTATTGATTATCCTTTTGCATCTTCCACGTCCATCCTTGGACCTCCTCCACCAATACTAAGGGCTTCACATTTTCCTTCCATCTTGGGTCCTTACATCCCTCCATCTCCTATCTTTCCTCAAGATCAACATAGATGCATACGCTTGAATCCTTTTCATCCATTCACCCATCTAAACTAGCCATATTCTTCCTCCACAAGTCCCAATTCTTTTGGAAGAAACTTGAATGTTTAATACAAGAAAAAGAATCAATACAAGAATCCATCTAAAAAAGAAGATCACCATGTCTCCTCTAATCGACATGGGGGCATAAAGTCAAAAGAGATATCTAAGAAAAAAACTACAAGACAAGTATGGGTTCCAAAATCCATCATTGAAGATATTCTCTCTAAATCATCAAAAAGAAATGAAAAGCCTACGACTATATGGATTCTAAAGTCTCTCTTGAAAGAGTCTCATGTTGAGAAACAAGTGAAGTTGACATTCAAGCTTCCAAAGGCTTCCACTTCATCTTCTTCTAAAAATATTCTTTCATTCCATGCACCTAAACCACAACCTCTACTATCTATTCACATATTCCTTCACGTATTCCTTCATTCACATTTCCTTTATCCTCTCGCCACCCTTCAAGGTGTGTATTGACATTGATCTTGCCTTCCTTTCCGTCTACCCTTTCATAATTCTTCCATGCACTATCCTTCTACCTTCTATACATTTTCCTCATTTGTCTATTCCTCTTATCTTCCAACCTCACTCGCTTGGCATAAAACCTTATCCTCCATTTTTCTCTTTCATCATCCTTTCCCTATCAGTATCTTTGAGCATATCATTTTGAATCCTTGGCATATCATGGTTTATCCTTTCAAGGAGCATTATTTAAAAAGCTTTCCTTCTTCCAAAAAATTCAAAAAATAAAATAAATATAAAAATAAAAATAAAAATAAATTAAAGAGAAATAATTTCATCCTATGGTGAAAACCACTCCCTTATGGCACCTTGGATAAGTACTGTGATGAAAACCTGGCAATCAGGCGTCATGCGTAGTTCTTCTACATCTTTCATCCATTTCATATTTTCTCTTTGATCTTGACAATGTTGATCTATACATGAACATTTGGGCTATCTTGTGAGCTATCTTACGATGACCTTGCTTTCATTCCTTTCATGTTTAGCATTCATATCTATCTTCCTCCATTCATTTTCGCCTATCGTTATCCTTTTCCCTTTTGGTCTTGATCTAATAAAAAAGAAAAAAAAAGAGAGTAAAACATGGTGCTATGAAGCCTCTTGAAATGTCTACTCCTTTGGACTGCATCCTTTCCTACTCTTGCATTATGCTTTTGTGACTTATCCTATGTTGGCCTTTCATTCTTGTCCAAATGTGATTTTCATGATGTTTCTTTTTCCCTAGCTTGGGTACTCTTGAGGATTTTTCCTTTGAGGATTTATTTCCTTCATTCTCCTTCATTCTTCTGTCTTCCATCTCTTCCACCAGCTTGCTAATCCCTCATGTCCTCCACCTTGCTAAATATTGGGATTGCGCAATGTGATCTTGCTTGGAAGTTTGATGCCCGTTCTGTCTGGGGGCATCTTTTGTACATAATTATTGATCCTGAAAAAATTCAAAAAAATGATATATTGTCAAAAAATTCTAAAAATCAGAAAATATCCTGAAAAAATGATCATCTTAGTGAAAACCTAGCAATATGCGCTTTGATGTATCTCCAAAAAAATTATATATTCTAAAAAAAAAAAAAAAAAATTCAAAAAAATTCAAAAAATTAGAAAAAGTGCCTCAGTGAAAACCTGGAAACAGGCGCCTTGGTAGCAAAACTTCAAAAAATTATAAAAAGTCCTGAAAAAGAAAAAAAATGAAAAAAACTGAAAGAGCAAAAATTCTAATAAAATCCAAGTGGTGAAAACCTGGAAACGGGCGCTACTTGAGGCCTTTGCACCCCTATTTCTTAATGCGTGTCCTCAACACTTAGCTTTTCTCCATCATGCTTTGTCCTTATTGCCTTGGTTTGGAATTGGTCTTTGTCTTTGTCTAAGGGGCATACCTGTGTTAGCTTTGGTCTCTTGGATGCGTTAGTCTTTAGGACACCTCACAAATGGTGTTTTTCAATACCACCCCAACTGTATTTTTCAATACAACCCCTGACATCGAGTGTTTTTCAACACTTATCAGTTTGGTCTTACCTCATTTTTTCATGTGGCCTTACCTGCTTGCAAGCATTTGATCCTTATTCTTGGAACTCAGTATCGGTTAACACACTTAAATTTTTTAACGCAACACTTAATGCTTGAGCTATGTCATGATATTTTCTTTGTGTGCTGACTGTTATTGATTTTTGTTGAGTGTCCTTATCTAATAAGTCTCTCTGTGATGCATAGCTAGAGGACTTGGGGCATGGGGCATGTTTTTATTTGCTTCTTGCTTTATGCTTCATTATTTTGCACAACCGTTCTGCTGGTCATCCTGGCTTCTATGCCTTGATGCGAGCATCATTTTGCTATATTAAATTGGGTAAGCTAACATCACAGTCATCTTGACCTTTATGTCTTTGACGCTTATGTTAGAATCTTTCCACATTTCAAATTTGATATACATCACATTCATATCTTCATAGTTGCACTTGTGACTAGTGATGGTTGTGTGATGTTTCCGATATAAATTGCATTCATATCTTCATACTTGCACTTGTGACTAGTGATGATTGTGTGATTTTCTGATGTCTGTTAATAATGGCCCAATGATGAAAATAAGTTCCTTAACATTCTCTTATGAATGATGAATACAAGATCCTATGTTTGTTGCTCTATTGCAAGTACACCTTTGCATTTTCATATAGCTTGCATTGTTAGACCTCATGTTAGTTTACATTTTTAGGTTGCATTATGAGTTTGAGGGTTTCCTTCATCTTTCTTGTGGAATTTTAATCAACTGTGATCACATTCTGATCTTCATTTCCTTATCTTCTTTCATGATCTCAATCAAAATTTTCTATCTTAAATAGTTGATTATTTTTGGGGCATTCTCTTTCTTAAGGCAAATTCTCTTTTTTTCTCTCCATTTCCTTCCACTTCTTCCAAAATTCTATCTTCCATTCGCTTTCACCCCACTTCTTCTTCTTCTTCTTCTTCTTCTTCTTCTTCTTCTTCTTCTTCAACCTTGGGGCATAATATTTCATGCTTGATGATCTACCTTAGTTATGTGATCTTTATATCTTTCATCTTACATCAAGAACCTTATCTTTAGTTTGATTTGATCAAATTTATCAATTTGCTATTTCTCCTCTATCTCATTTCAATTTCAATCACGAGGAGGCAGTACCTATCAAACTTCAATCTTTGATTCAGCTTTATCAATTATATCAGTCTTGCTTGAGATTCTTATCTCTGACATGTCAATTACTTATTTCGATGTTGACTTTGTCTTTTTTTAATTGTGCTTATTTTTGTCCTGATGTGTTCTCGAATCGACCACATGTCTGGGTTGTTTTGTGATCTCAAGTCGACCTCACACTTCAACTGCATTCTTTGAATACATGTGTTCCTAAGTCGACCACACATTTGTCAAAGAGGGGCAAATGTGTGCACCCTAAAATGGTCGCCTAGACTTTGGGCCCCATTTTATCATTTTATCAATTTTTTGAATCAATGTTTTGGAACATTTTCAATTCAAATCAATTTCCTTGATCAAATTGTAATTAATTCAATTATTCAATTATTTCAATATTTCCTAAGGTTTGATCATTTTTATTTAATTAAAATATCTAATCTCCCTTTTAATTAAATTCCTCTTATTTAATTAAATTCAATTTCCCCCATTTAATTAAATAAAATTCTTCTAATTTATTTAATTGAATGAAAACCCCTCTTTTAATTAAATAAATAAAAATCCCCACTTAAAGCACTTTATTTGTTGAAAAAAGGCATTAAATTAAATTAAATCCCCTTTTCATCACATCCTCCTAAGTGGTGAGATTTTTGCCTCTTAATCATAGCCTTTGATTTTTGCCTCTTAATCTCAATCGTTCACTTTCCTTTAAAAGGAGACCTCTCCTCATTTTGATAATCATCTTTTTCATAGTATTGTTATGCTACAGGTTTGGAGAGAAATTTTGGAGGAGCATTTGAGCATTTGAGCTTGGATATTGCAACTTCTCTCTTCTTGTCTCATTCTTCTTGCATTCATGGCTACTCATGTAGATTAGATTCATGTTTATTTTCATAGATTAGATTTGCATATTTCCTTTCATAGATTAATCATGCATTGTTATCATTTAGATTAATTTTCTTTTATGCATTGCAATCATATAGAGTAGATCTCATTTTCATGCATTTGAATCTCTCGTTTCGTGGTGTACTTGCATAGGTACTAACTAGGTCAATCTGAGGGCCTCTATTTCAAACCTTAGCACTCCATGACTAGAGAGCTATGGATCAATATTTGAGGCCTCATTCTTGAGAAACCTTAGATGGAATGATTCATAGAAGTGTATCAACATTTATGCACACACTTCCTATATCTATTCACATCCATCGACATCTTCACCGAGCTCTTCTCTCAAGTAACTACTGCTGGTGCTCACAATTCGTGATAAACTCTTTTTATTTTTATGCACAGTCGCCTTGAATGTTGTCTCAAATTTAGGTAATGAATCTCAAGCTCTGTTGCCTCAAAGGTAGTTAGTTTTCCAATCAACATCTCTTTGTTGAAATTTGTTGTCAAAGATATGATCTCTTCTATAGCTTGTACTTTGGTTTTGTATACAGGTTTCAGGGATCTAAGAATTTTTGCAATCACTTCTTCCTCACTCTAAGTGCCTCCAAAATTCCTGATGCCAATAACAACTTTAGTAACTCTCTGTGGATATGTTCTTATATTCTCACCATCTCTCATTTTCAATGTTTCCATCATTGTCTTCCAGTTTTGTAAATTTTCCTACTTAGTAAACTTGCCTCATTCATACAATGCTTCCAATCTTTTCCATATGTCAGGTGCAGAATCCAAATCTTTAACCTATGTGAATTCACCCTCATAAAGTGTGCTAATCAATGCTTCTCTTGAAACTATGTTGTATGAGAATACCTTCTTTTCATCATCAGTAGCCTTATCTAGTTCATCCTTAGCCTTCATTTATACATTATTCTTTGTTATCATCCAATAGTCGATTCCCAAGCATAGCAAATGTGTTCTCTTCTTGTTCTTCCAACTGTCAAAGTTTTCAGGTTCTAACTTCATACTATCCTTCCTATAGAATGCCATCTTCAGGATCACCTCAAGATGTTAAAATTTCTCTCTAAGGACCAGTAGCTCTGATACCAATTTTTAGGAATAACAACCCACCAACATAACTAAGAGGGGGGGGGGTGAATCAATTATGAGACAAATTGTTAAACATTAAACTTTATAAACAAAAATTTAATCAAAATGATAACATAGTAAATGCCAACACAATAACACAATCATTTGTTGTCGAGGAAAACCTATTAAAGGTAAAACCCCAGTGGGAATTAAAACCCAAAAATAATGTAATGAGAGTATAGTATCCCTGTTAAAATATTTATCCCTGTTAGGAGCTTATTGATGCATTACAGTACACAGTCCCTAATAAAGGACATATCTTATTAGGAGTCAAGAGTAATAGTGAGCTCAGTGCCCAAGCACACTACCTAAAGAAGGTTAAAGCCACCCTCAGGACTTATAGTCTGAAATACAAGTGTATATAGGAAATATACAATCCAATGAACTATCTAATAGCAACTGTCTTTTCTTGGTCATTTCCAATGAAGTAATATAATCAGAACCTCTTGATGCAAAGGGTTGGGTGTGATGATAAAACAAGGTTTCTAGTGGAGGTGTACCCTTAGAATTCAAACACTTAAATATCAAAGGATGACCTAAGCAACTCTCCCAATAAATGGCTAAGATGTTCTTAGGACATTTATAACAAAAAATGATCAATGAAATGGTATGAAACCCCACCCAACACTCACACCTTTAAAACACTCATATAAAGCCTAAGCTTTGTTACCATATAAGATGAGAAATAGTATTTGTTGAGCAATAATATATGCCAAGCCCTTCGGCGACTGAGCTCCCTTCAACGACCGAGCCCCTCGGCCAACATTGCGACCGAGTAACACTTCACCACTTAGATGTAGGGATTTCTAAATCTCCCACTTCCTAACACTTTTGACACTAACCAATGATGGATTCACCATATAATTTTCATTCTAAGACAACCCAAATCATCATACATACCCCTCCTTAAGGTAGATTGTTGGTTGTTGCTCCAATCCAAGCAATTCCTACCCTTCACAACCTTCAAACTTTTGTGATCGCCTTCTCAAACTTACTTATCTACAAAACCTCATGTTAAAAACATAATGTACATGTTAATTCAAGACCATTCCATGAGAAAAATATTTAAAACATCCATGGAATGGTCACATTCCTTCTCAAAATCAGAATTCATAAGGAAAACCAATGCTTCAAAAGTACAGTTAGTATAAAGGATGTAAATCTAAGACTAATGTATCCTAAAAACATTCAATATAATTTTAAATGATGCTCTTTGTATCCTTAAAGCATTATTGATTCAATTGAACTTCTAAGAAACCAAATTCGTGCAATGAAAAGCAAAGAAATTATTAAAATTTTGGGTTTTACAGTACTTTTTGATAACAGTCTGTACAATGACGTCTCCCCCTTCCTACAATCATTGAACCCCATCTTATAAACTCCGTAAAAAATTCCCCCCAACCAATTTGGATTGGTTACATGTCTTATTTAAGCCAATAAAATCCCTAAAACCATTTTCCCACCAATTTCCTAACTTGTCATTACATTTCAAACTTTTGAAATTCCAAATTGGGGAAATGACTTAATTACTTAGTAATTTGAAAACCATTGACACTTATGGATTCCAAATAGGTTATTAAACACTCCTAGACTTTCCTATCCTATCAAATTGTCATCATTTTTGAGTTTTTAGTCCTAAGGTCCTTATCAAGACCTTCGAGACATTACATTCATTTATTACATTTGTTGCCCTTATATATTATGGGCTTCAATACATTGAGATTGATTTCATCCCAAGACTTGATCTCTCCTCCATGCCTCCATGGTGTCTTCATCATTTTCTCTATATGCTGATGAGATGATCCTGCACCACCTATGTTCTACATCCAGTAGACAAACAAGCTCACATCTTCCACACTTCACTGTCTCTATCTTCAATCACATTCGCCTCTTACATACTCTTTTCAGAAGAAAAGATCTCTCATATATACCCTTTTACAATATTTGATTAGGTCGGCCAGTTGGGATTTCCCAATAGACAAATAATTATTTAACCCCTTGCTAAGATACACACGGTACCTATAACAAGAAAACATCAATTATAATTCATCAAATATAATCCAAGATCTATAATCCACGCTCGCAATCCACAATACACGCTATATCTCTAAAGTTGGCCCCAAATAGGTCTCCTCCAGAATACACACCATAGTTGATGTTATCAACAATCATACCACTTGTGAAAAATAAAAAAAACATTCCTTAACATGTCTCCTGCCATCCCTTAAGCTCGCATAACTTGAATCCACATCTCTCGTAAGTTATACTCAAAACACTGAGACTAACTCTTTCACACTTCTCTATCACGGAATAGTGACCTATCTTCACTAAAACATCTATAACTCATGCAATAGACACTATTAAGTTGTGTGACCTTAGCTATAATATCAAAACACATCTCTATACACATCACCATCTTTTCTCATTCTAAATCAACTGTACAGTACCTGTACACCTTTTTCAGCCATCAAGCAATAGTAATAACCAGTCTGTTCTACCTCCAAAGAAACATATGTTGACATCAGTGACAAAACATGAATGCCAAAAACATCATCAGGAACCAATTCTAATAGTTTGGTTGTCTGTTGTCATTGATTTCAAACACTGTGTTCCAGAGATATTTGTGTTTGCTCAAAAAATATGGTCTAGAAGTCTACTATATTTTGAGAAGTAATATTGTGTGTGGGGTATTTTAGTGCTACTGAACCTTTAGAAAAAAGGAATACAAGTATGTATTTAGTGCTACAAAATAGTGGAAGATGGAGATGTATTCTAGAGATTCTATTCAGTGCTTTGGAGTTATGTTTAGGTCTGGAAGTCTTTGGTTTTGTCTAGATGT
The DNA here is from genome assembly GCA_018584345.1 of Thuja plicata. Lineage (NCBI taxonomy): Eukaryota > Viridiplantae > Streptophyta > Pinopsida > Cupressales > Cupressaceae > Thuja > Thuja plicata. The sequence goes on from MU227035.1 coordinate 3,430,813, forward strand.
CAGTGGTTTAGTGAAAGAGTTATGCAGTTGAAGATAACAAGTATTCAATTTTGTTATTTAGAAGGTTTCTACTCCAAAAAATAATGTTTAAGATATAGAGACATATATTTGAATTGTATTTAGGTTTTGGTCTTGGTTGTCATGTTTCTTAGTGATTTGAAAAACTATTCCTAGTGATCTAGAAATAGTATCTTCAAGTGTTGCAGTTAAGATTAATTCTTAGTCTAGTTTGGAAATGCATTGTGATAGGTTATGACATGGATTTTTGGAAAGTGACATGACATATAACATGGTATGTGGATCTCACCATGGTGTGTGGGGGTATGAATACAAATAGCAAGTGTTGTGGTATTTTGATAGTGTGTTACTACACGTTTGAGATGACTATGGTAGTTGTTCCAATAATTGTAGATCTGGCATTGAGCTATGTGTAGTGTGTTCATGATCCTTATCTGTCTTGGAGTGGTTCATGCTTCGTATTTTTAGTTTGGATATTGTATTCAATGTTTATCTCTTATTCAAATGGGTTCCTTCTATGTGTGACCTATTATTTTAAAGTTTATCTCTTATTCAGTTGGGTCCATTCTATGTTTTGGTCCAAATGCTTCTGGCATGGGACCTTATTGTAATATATTATTTCCATGGTTGACTTGTAACTTAATTATAATGTCCTTTTAGCATGGATGAACTTTTTGTAATCTCCAATGACCTATCTTCTATATAAGTATAGTTTATGCTTTGGAAAAAAGTAAGAGTGTGAGAGTGTTTCATGTGGTGATCAAGTGAAGATCTATTGGTAGAGTTTTGGAAGAGTAGAAGTATAATTTATGAATTATTTAACAATGTGCTACTAAGGTTGACAATGTTGTGCAAATCAGTTGCATCATCAAGATAATTTCTCTTTATCTATTATGAAGAGTTGCATGCACCTTGTCCCTAGGATAGTGAGTCTTAGCTGCACAAGTTTGTTGTAGTATCTTGCTACTTTGGCAGTGAGCCTCTATTTGCAAGTTTGAAGCAATGAGCTTCTCTTTGTATTCATTGTTGTATTGGTAGTGAGCCTCTATTTACAAGTTTGAAGTAGTGAGTTCCTACCATCTTTTGTAATCAGACTATAAACATTAGTGAATTATCTTTGTGGGCAAGTGCTCACTATGGTTTTTCCCAATTTGGGTTTTCCACGTATAAAATCTTGGTGTTCATTTGTTGCTAGTTATGTTTACTACTTGCTTAATGTTTCATGTGGTGAATATTGAATTTAGTTGATTACTTAAGTAATATTTTTGTTTATGCCGATTCAACACCCCATCTTAGCATATAGAGTGTATTCAACAAGATTGTTAACCCACTTAGAGATTAAGTCTTTCTTGAGCCTATTGGGACATATTCCTTCCAATTGTGCATTAGGAAAAGGGAAAAATCCACATTGACATTGTCATTTCCCTTTTATTATTGTATAGAAAGTAACCCAAGTTATTCTAGAATAATCATCAATTAAGATCATAAAGTACCTTTCTCCTTGTATACTTCTAATTTTGGTAGGTCAACATGGATAAGTATATACAATCCCCATAGTTTGGTGGTGAATTATTATTTTTCCTTGAAGGTTCTTCTTGTCTATTTTTCAATCTAACATTCTTTGCAAATGTTGTTAGTAGGTCTTATCATCTTCAACATGTATTTCTTATTGTATGTAATGAATTGATCCTTTTCATGTTGTGAAAATTGATAGGTGATGACATTATTTTTCCATTAGTATGCAAAGAACACTTTCGATAAGCATACACCAAAATACAAGACAATGAGCAAACTGAAAATGCAAATATAAGAGATCATCGAAAACTTCTAAGTACAAAGAAAAATGACAACACAATTTTGTGTGTAAACCAAAATTGAAAAGTGGAAAGGATAAAGAGGAACCTAATGTTAGAAACACTGAGAGGGGGGGGGGGGGAATCAGTGTTTGTCAATTATCCTTATTTCAAAAACTTTAAATTTAAATCAAATAGATAACAATTGAAACATAACACAATAACACTTAACACATGATATGATTACGAGGAAACCTTGATCAGAGGAAAACCCCGGTGGGAATTAGTACCCACAAATGATTATAGTAGTCTTATGAACCTATTAGAGTTCCTTTGCCCTATTAGGAGCAGTCTTTACAATGAAAGTACAATGACCCTGTTAGGAGTCTTTACAAAACCCTATTAAAAGTGGTTGGCTCACTGTCAGAGCTCACTTCTCAATAGGATGAAGGCTACAACCTTCAGATAATAGATATACACTATATCAAAAAGATGAACTATTGTTCTGACACTGTTGTCTGATTAGTTCCATTTATGCACTGATGCTTTAATCTCTTGAAGAATTCTACTTCATATTGATTTTCTTATCTTTCTTTTCTTAATATCTTCCCTAATTCTTTTCCATTCATGCCCTTAATACAAAAGTGCATGTCTAGTATATATACATGCCTAAATAGACGTGACCAAAAACAAGACCTTAGTTGGCCCAAAAACAACATACACAACACTTACAAACAAATTGGCTTAAGCATGTTTACATGAGTGTCAATGAAAAATTTAAAAACATATTACAATAGGTGCATGGCCATTACAAAATAAAATATTATACGCTAATCCAAAATATGAAGTCGGCTTCATACTCTATTTTCTGAACTGCTAGTGGCTCTTGAACTTCCTATAACTTCTTCGTACTATCATACCATACCATGCATGTATAGACTAAGCTTAATTAGTACATGTCATAAATATTAAGTATGGAGGCACATAGTCTAACTCGATCATACGCACGTGCGCTGATGCTCTAATCAACTGTATATCCTGTACTACTCTGTTTTCTATACTTAGCCAATTTTGATCTTCAAATTTTACTGTCAAAACTTCATATAAATTTGTTGCCATAATGAAAACAAAAAATAAGTCATATTCACCCTAAGTGTCAACTTGCCAACAATCTCCCCCTTTGTCATTAATGGCAACAAAGGAATGTGGCCAAGTTACTTAATCTTTGACTTAACAACAAAAAATTGTACATCATAACTTTGGCTATATATATCATACTCCTTATATACATACACTACTCCCCCTTTGACATTAACGACAAAGGTGTCAAAATTTGTAAGTTTCTAGGTACTTACTCTAAGTATACATCTGGGTAAGCAATCTGAAGATTCTTGATCTCTTGTTGCCAGAATGCCTTCAGTGCATCAATAGTCTAAAGATGGGCGCATAATGCATATGTGAGTTTCTCCATCTTTTTCAGATCCATGTAGGGACCTTGATCATATGTGACAATTTTTTCATCTATCTGCTTTCTATTCTCATAATACAACTAAGGAGGGTGCAAGTGCATTTCTTAGTTGGGTCTGCCTCATCCTTATCTTGCTGATCTCTATCTTGGCTTTTTCAATCTTTTCAATCTATCCTTGATAGATGTTATTGCAGATATTGATGTCTTGGGAGGATGTTTCAACTGATTTATTTATGTTTTAAACCAAGATGTCTACTTCTTCAATCTCCTTAATATGCTCAGAAGTGAATTTTCCTCTGTCTATACAATTTTCTATCACCTTCCTGCCTTTTTCTTCTAACTCTTTCAGAATTGTTTGACCAATCTTCAAGGAGTTTAGATCTAATTGAAAGTTCTTTATCAATTCATCTAGTCATTCCTTTTTGTACTTCTCCTCTGCAGTTTTAGTAGTTGAATCTACTAAACTTGTGAAGTTTGCTTTGAAGCAAGTCAAGATGTTTTCAACATCATCAATTGACTGAATATTCACCAATTTTTTATCTACTGGTACTAAGTCATTCAAAATGTTCACTGACTCAAGAAAAAGAGGGTTTCTCATAACTTATTTTTCTTTGGCTTTCTCCATGGCTAATACACTTATTTTGATCAGGTCTTCTTCTCCCCAAGAATCTAGGTTTGCTGAGTCAAGGGTCAAGCTTGACAACAATGATACTGATGGTTTTCTAAATGGAGTGAATATAGCATTTTGACTAACATCCATGCATTCAATTTTGACTGGGATCTCCATAGAGGGTGGTTCATTAGGTTCATCCTTTCTCTCTTCATCATGTCCTATTGTTTCTCCTATAGGAACTTGTTCTTGATGCAAAGAAGTAGTATCAATGCATACCTTCTTAGCTTCTTCAGTGCTTAAAAATGCTTCCTCAAAATTATTTAAGTAATTTTCTGAGGCTGACATGGTGATTTCAACATCATTTATCACAATGGTTTCATCTGAATCCTTGACTGTATCAGAGGGTGATATAACTTTGGGTGCTAAATCCTGTGGACGTGTCATAGGAACGTTTAGAATCTCTCATTCTTTATCCTGTTTGGGAGGGACTGGAGTCACTTTAGCTATAGACGTCGTTGATGGATACACGTGTCTATCCAAAAACACTTGTTCAAATGCTTTTTCAATTTCTTTGCCAACTAACTCATACTCTTTATTCATAATGTGAAGAGTTCTTGTCTTGGTTCTTAGATGAGGTTTTACCAAATCTAACAGAATTGCATTCTCACCATGTGAGCAAATAGGGAGAAGATTGTCTAATTTTTATTCTCTAATCCTCATATCTTCTTCAATTGCTTTCCTTTTAAATAGGTCTAGTATGTTCCATATTTTGTCTGGAATGACTGTCTTGAGTTCCAAAACTGATCTTTTAAACTTGATCATATGAGAGATAGTCATAGAATGTATCTCAGATTTATCTATCTCTTGATACTTGTCATAGACATTTGTAATTGAATCAAGTCTTCCTTCATTAATGATTCTGTTCCTTAAGACTGTCAGACTAGGTTTGAATCCTACCTCAGGAAGGGCTTGAGTGTTCTTTACCTTGCTCCTTGTTGTCCTTGAGGATGGGTGACCTGTGGGAACTTGCTTCCTTCTTCTGGTCATTTTTCTTGGTACCAAAGGTGGAGAGGATTCCAAGTCAATAGTAGTTGAGGGCGCAGATGTACCTTCATCAAATTTCTTCTTCTTCTTGTGGATATCATCTGATTTTTCTATTTTGATTTCAGCTGGATTTTGCTTGAGTTCTTTTGCAATCTTGGCTTCCCTAGCTTTATCTAGGTCTACTTGTGTAACCCCATGAACCTTTAGGATTTTTTATGTAATCCTTGATGCCTTCCTCTTATTATCTGCACTATATAAGATAGAATCAACTTGATTTTTCTTCTCTCTGTATGTTCCCCATCTTGGCTCTTTTGGATCTTTAGGTGCAGACAAAAGAACTTGTGCATATCCCTCTAGAACATGATCTTCTACTTCATAACCAAGTGGATGAATCCATTTGGTTCTTGGCTCAACTTATTCCATGCAAGTACAGTCAGTTTCCACCATGAAGCATATGGTGTCCTTGTATTTTTCAACTATTTTCTCTGTTATTCTAAACCTCTTCTGCATCTTGATCCTGAATGTCTTGATCTCCATATCCATAGAGTCCTTTATACTGCTTTCTGATGTAGCCTTTAATGAAATTTGAGACATAGTAGGTTTTCTCCTATCTAGGTAAATATTAGAGACTTTACCAAAAATGTGGAAGTATAGGTAGATAATCAAAGAGCCAAATCTGAATATTTTGCTCTTGTCGTGCTTGATAGCTCTAATGTTCTCAATCAGTTGTGCGCGCAATATCTCACAGAGATTATATTGTGTGTTATCTCTTGTCATCCTTATTTCTGCCAACACTATAGCTACGGACACACTATTCATTCTTCTTGCATGCTAAAACTTATAACCAAGTATCATGGTGAGGATTTTGATGTCTTCTTCCACAATGGGATCAACAATCATTCCGCGCCTATCACTTCTAGATAAGAAAGCCTGCTCAACCTATTTCTTTACATCCTTTCCAATAGGAAGAACGGGTCCAACCTTGGAGAGTCCAGTCATCTCATGAATGAGGTCGGCAGTGATGCAGGTAGGAACTTTACCAATCCAATACAGATCATCATGTATCCTACAAAGTAGAATTTTAACCCATTCTGGTTCATAGAACTCATGCACATTTGTGTATTAAAAAATAGAGTTATCAGTGAGATGTGAGTATTCATCCTTGAATGAGTAATTCGGTTTCATCATTGATTCCATGAGCGTTGTTATGATTTTGTCACCAATAGACTCCTTACAATAGATGTAAGCGTGAATGTCCTCTACATGCATGACTCCTAATGGACTCTTGGAGAATGCCCCTTCTACATCATCTAGTGCAGACTTGAATGGATTCTTCTTAAACACATATTTATTTTTCTCATAGATGTCAAACACTATAAGAGTAGCCATTACTTACTTGTAACTTGCTTAAGTAGGGTTTCACGAGATTTTGAAACAATGCATTCACTAGGGTTCCATTTCAACTTTGATTCATCTTGATAACCAACCAATGGTTCTCCTTCAACACTTTGATGCTAACTTGTACTATGTTCTTTGAATGCTCACTCTCAAATGCAAAGTGAGGATAAAATATCTTTTACTGACTTATATAAAAAGTTATTTCATTTAATGCTTGATTTCGTAATGCGGTTTACAATGAATTTTAATCTTTATTCTTTTTGAAGTACAAGCTATGCATCCATGCATACTTCCTTAATTCATCACCAAATACATGAATCCATAGCTGCATACTCAGAGGTGAGTATACCAGCTGCACAGGGGTTTAGAGCTAGAATAGCTCCCCATAAGACCAAGAAGGTCACCTTAACTAGAAGTAGAAGGTGTGTCCACTATGGATGCATCTACTACTTTGTTCTCATCATTATATTTCTTTACTTCAACCCATATTTTATCAGAATCTTCTGTAGCTTTTACAAACCTAACTTCTCCAGACTCTTCAATTAATAATTATTTAGGCTTTTCTTGTTTTTGAGTTCTTGACCTGCAAAACCTTGAGATATGTCTTGCTTTGTTAAATGTGTGAAAAATGATTGGAGGTCTATTGATATTGTTTATCATGCTGCACTTCTTGGCTGTGTGTCCATTATAATTACTTATCTGACATGTAATGTTCTGATAGTTTCTCTGAGGTTGATTTCTCTGATTGTATTGAGTCATATTTATTTGGTTCTGCTGTGACTGATTTCTTTGACTTGTTCTGCAATGTATTGGCCCGTGACCAAATTTATTACAGGAGTAACAATAGCCATTGAAAGGTCTTACCTCTTTGCAATCTCTTTCAAGGTGTCCATGTTTGTTACAAGTATAACAAGCTCGGTTAACTAGCTTGTGTTCATCTTTAGGAGGTTCTGCATTACCCTCTGCAAGATTCTCAATTTTCTTTGCTTCTGTGGATTCTTCTTGTGGTATATTTCTTTCTTTCATTGTATTGAATTAAATTTGAGCTACCTTGTATCCAACACCAGTAGTATCACTTCTTAGCTTCTGTGCATAAAGTTTTGATTGAATTAGATCAGAACTTGTGTGTAGTTTCTCAATTTTATCTTTTTCTTCTGTTAGTTTAGATTCTATCTTTTTCTTGAAGTTTTGCAACTCCAAGATCTTCATATTTTCTTGCATAAGTTCTTCATCTAATTGTTTACTTTCTTTGTTCTTTTCTGTTGGAATATTCCCAAGGATAACTGAGAGGGGGGGTGAATCAGTTATCAGTCAATTTAATTCTTTTCTCTTTCTTTAATGTAATTTGATATAAAGTAAATGCATATTTAGATAACATAATAGAGTACTCAACAATTTGATTATGGGGAAACCAAATAGGTAAAAACTCCGGTGGGAATTAGCACCCACAAATAACTGCACTAGTTTATAATGATCCCAGTTAGAAGATCTTACAACCTTGTTAGGAGTTGATCTTTACAATACAATTACAAAGACCTGGTTAAAGGTCAGACCCTGTTAGGATTCTTTTACAGATAACCCTGTTAAGGGTGAGGACTCACTGTCCAATAGCTCACTGCTAAGATGGTGAAGGCTACAACCTTCAGTATAACAAATATACACTATATCTAGTAAATGAACTATTTGAGTAGACCTGCTGTCTTGATCAGTTCCAATGAATTGCAATCAACTTTCATTTCTTCACATAGATCTTCAACTTATTCTTTCTAATTCTCTGCTCTTCTTTGTCTTTTCTTCTTCATGACATTTTCGACACTTAGTGAACATATCTAAACTTTTATATGTATCTTCAACACTTCATCAACTTCCTTGTTGGCTCAACCAAGCACGCAATAAAGATTAAGACTACGCAACTCAAACTGAATAGACGTGACGCTTCACAAAGTTGGCTTCACCAAATTAACTCTAACATCAAGATTCTATTGAAACACGTTTAACACCTTTGGATAATTATATTTAACTCATAACTAAACATGGATACAAACATGCATATCCCAAAGATAGGCACAACTCAAGAAACATTGTATTTACATTGGCCCCTTTACAGATAAACTCCAGAATTTGTAACTGTCATAACTGATTAATCATAACTCAACTGAAACTGCATATCTGACTTGGTGTGAATGCACATAGAAACTAGAACATGTATACACCATGGAAATAAATATGCATAGCTCCAAAGCATCTATACTGATAATTTCATATAGGATACCTACTGTATATTATATGTGGTCATCATTGGAAAACATACAATCAATTATTTGCACAGAAGCAAATCTCCAACAATCTCCCCCTTTGACATTGATGGAAACATATGATATCATCAACTCAAAGTGTCTTCCTTATTTTTACAATCTTCTCAATATCCTGATCAAAGGTTCCTCTTCACTGATGCTGCTCTGTATACTCTCCCAGAGTATATGCTCCCCCTTACTAATACTCCCCCTTTGACATCAATGACAAAGGGTGTTAAACACCATTAAGCATAGGTACTACTCCAGAAGTAGAGTAGTCAACCATTCATCAGTCACCAAGGACTGATGTTCTTGTTGCAAGTTCTAATCAGACTCAGGAAAGGGAATTGCTCCCAAATTCTCTCTGAGATACTCAAAAGTATCTTTTGATAGAGGCTTTGTAAAAATATCTGCTAGTTGTTCTTTAGTGCTTACATAATCCAGCTTTACTTCTTTGTCTGCAAATTTTTCTCTTAGGAAGTGGTATTTGATTTCAATGTGTTTTGTCTTTGCATGCATCATAGGGTTCTTTGACATATTGATAGTACTAGTGTTGTCATAGTGAATAACAATAGGATAATCAATCTGATTACCAAAGTCCTTAATCATCTATTTGATCCAAACCATTGTTGAACAATTAAATGCTGCTGCAACATACTCAGCTTCTGTTGTTGACTGAGAGATACAATTCTTCTTTTTACTTGTCCAAGTGACCAACCTGTCTCCAAGAAATACTGCTCCTCTTGATGTGCTCTTTCTGTCATCAACACAACCTGCCCAATTTGCATCTGTATACACATGAATTTGTATGTTCTCTAAGTTAGGATACCATAAACCATAGTATATAGTTCCCTTTAGGTATTTGAATATTCTTTTTATTTCCATTAGATGATTTTGCTTGGGTTCAGATGTAAATCTTCCAACAATGCCAACTACATTAGAAATTTTAGGTCTAGATTGAGTGAGATATATGATTTTTTGAATCATAGACTTGTATAGGGTCTTGTCAACTACTGTGGAATCATCATCTTTAAAAAGCTTGCATCCTGTTATCATGGGGGTGATTACTAGTTTGCAATCTTCCATCTTGAAGGTCTTCAATATCTCCTTCACATACTTAGATTGATTTATGAATATGCCTTTGTCAATTTGTTTTACATTCAATCCAAGAAAGTATTTGATAGGTCCAATCATGCTCATTTCAAATTCACTTTTCATTTCTTTGGCAAATTCTACACTAAGTTTTTCATTACCTCCAAAGATAATGTCATCAACAAAAATAGAAACAAGTAGTAGTCCTTCATCTGTCTCTCTTATAAATAAATTACAGTCTATTGCTCCTTTTTTGAATCCTATCTTTGTTCAGTAACCATAAAGTCTCTCATACCACGCTCTTGGGGCATGTTTAAGTCCATAAAATGCTTTCTTTAATCTGCGTACCATGGCTGGTTTATCTGAAAGTTTGAATCCTTCAGGCTGCTCTATGTAGACTTCTTCCTTCAAGTCACCATTCAGAAATGCTGATTTGACATCCATTTGATATACCGTAAAGTTCTTGAATGTTGCATAGGCCAAAAACAACTTGATAGCTTCAAGTCTACTTATAAGGGCAAATGTATCATTGTAGTCTATTCCTTCTCTTTGCGCATATCCTTTACATATTAATCTTTCTTTGTTCCTTACCGCTGTGTCTTCTTCATTTTGTTCCTGAATATCCACTTGGTTCTAATCACATTCTTGTCATGAGATCTAGGGAGCAGTTTCCATGTTTCATTCTTGATTATTTGATCTAATTCTTCTTGCATGGCACTTTTCCAATCTGAATCTTTGCACGCATCTTCAACACTTAAGGGTTCAATTTGTGAAAGTAAGCATACCTCTTCATCAACGGTTGAACCTTTTTCTGTAGATCTTGTCAAGAATTTTTCACTCTGATCTCCAATGATATTTGTTGATGGGGTTTTGCTGACCGGGTCCACCAACAGTCATAAGTTGTCACCGGGTTCCAGGGAAATCGACCAACTCCACCTGTAAAGGTTGCTCGAGGGAAATAAATCCTCCAGGCCTTCAAGCACCTGGGTGTCGGGTCACGACGGTGTAGGGCTTAGTTGGGAGAGATGACTATTTTCGAGGGGGATAGCTGGTTTCTTCAACTCATCTTCTCCGGAGATTCGATCAAAGTAGGGTCTTCCCGAGCATTCTATACTTAGCAAATAAGGAAAAAAAGATCCTGCAGGGTTAGAAGCATTTCATCTAACTACAGTCATGTTAAAATGTCTGGAACATCAATAATACTCTGGTAAACTACACTAAATACCGAAGGAACACATAACCATCAGTTAGCATTTCATCAGTACCGGGAATAAAGAGGTCGTTAATCTACTTTAACATACCAGAATAAAAGACATAAAGAACATTAAAGCATGAAATACCATTAACTCAAAAGCAGGAATGCCAACAACATCATTGCCAAGAATTCTTCCTTCTTCATTAATATTCAATCCAACAAGCACTGGTGCGTGATACAATGGTGGCTCTAGGGGAGCATCTAACTACTGAGAACTGAACAATGGAGCATTGAGCTCTGCAACTAAAACCAGATTACTTTGCTATTGCTATGGACAACAAAATCATCAATTTTGTCGACCCCTAGAAAATGGTCCGATCTGCCTATTTGTACAACTCTTTTAACCCTAACCCTATTTTACACACTTCAATAAAATATAATATCCGGGGGCCGGTACTACCTGCGCCACCCTACAAAAGACCTAGAGATGGAATAGGTCTATCATGTCAGAAGAATAAGATAAGAATATACATTGGAAGAATCAGTCTCGGGAAGAGAACTGGAAAAGAGAAAAGAAGGAAGTAGGTTCCTCGAGGACTAAGGCTACATGCCTCATAAATGGGATATGCGGTGCCCTGTCTCCAATGTGCCAGATGTACTATTGAGCGGTGCCTCGAGAAGAGCATCCTATCAAAAAACCAACCGCCAAGTCGACGCCCCATGATGTGGCCAACTACCTTCTGATACTCTTTATTAACCACCTCTGAAAGTGACCGGTCGGCCTCGGGGACCGGGACACGGGTCACTTTAAAGAATATAAATTATTAGATCCCGGGACTCCAGGATCTAGGAACTTTCATCCCAAAAGAATAAAGAATACTTGATGTGAGTTTTCCTCGGCCTCTAGAGAAAGCTCAAGGCTGCTTATTATCGCTGAAGGTCTGGAGGAGATGGAAAATGCCATCCTCGTCTATCTCTTTTAAGCTGGCCCTTCTGTGCCTGGCCAATTCAACTTGTTCCCCCAGGTCTGAAACATTTCCTTTAAACTCATCTGCCATCTTTGCAGCGTCATGACCCTTAAGTACAATCTTGGTTAGTTTCATCATCTGGGTCCCATCTATTCCCTCTGGAGATAAATACCGGGATTTTATTATCTCATCAAAACTCCCCAAAACTGAATCTTCAGGGGTATAAGTATCTGTACTAAGGGGATCAGCCCCGGAAGCCTTTATCACAAAAGATTTGTATAAATTAGAAGAATATTTTACAAGGTTTACTTTTTCCTGCAAGGACTCTACCAGTTGCTTGGTCACCTCCAATGTGAGGTCAAGTCTGGAGTGCTAAGTTCTCACAAAATCAAATGATTCTTCACCTAGAATTCCGGATTTAGAAATTATGTCTTCTCCCAAGGTGAGGAGCTCTTCGAGCTCCACCTTCCACGCTTGGTAATTTTTAGCGTCACTCTCCCACTGCTCAATAAGAGCTTCCATCTGATGAATAATTTGCTGGGGTGTGTATAAGTCCGGGAGAGTGGACGCTAGGAAATGTCGGGTGTTTCCTATCTGTAGGGCAACCCATTCATCCACTACTTGGGCCTTCTTTTTCATTACTCGCAGGGAGTCTATGTCGCTCTGCGGTAATTCTTTAGTTGTAGAGGTCTCTGGAGGGGCGGCATTTATCGGTCTAGCCAGCTCAGTAAGCAATCCTGTAAGACTCGCATTCTTCTCTTTCTCAGCCTTGAGCCTCTGGGCCTCCTTTTCGTATCGGGCTTCAACTGCCCTTGCCACCTCCTTAAGAAAGTCCACCTCGCCTTGCTTCCCTCTCTTGCCCAGGGATACCTCTGCCACATTGTAATATGCGGGGTCTACAATTTCTTCATTGGCGCCTGGGGGAGGTGTTGCTACAACGAAAATTGTTTCTCCACCCGGCCTAGTTTGAAGAGTGTGAACTGTCCGGGCTTTCTTCGCCTTTGGCGGGGCCTGAACTTGGGCCATCATTTCGGCCAGGGAGAGAGGAATCACCGGAGCAGACTGAGCTTTTCTCTTTTTTCTCTCTACCAGCCACTGAGGTGGGAGAGGTGGCCTTCCTGCCAGAATTTGTTCCCCTAATTCCCTCCCGGTCTCCGGTGGCTATTGTTCCTCAGTGTCGTGGACCTCATCCGTCCTCCCTGCCTCAACTTCTTCTACAACAATATTTTATTTGTCAACCTCGATCTCCTTAGCCTTGTCCTGTGTGTCTATTGTTGGGTTTGGACCTTGGTAGGCTTCTTCAGGGATTTCCTCTTCAAGATTCTTCTCTTCTTATTCTTCTTCTGGTAGGGCTTCTTCCTCTGTTGGCAGTAGGGGAGGTATCGAGCTGAGATTCAGAGTTTGGGCTACTGTGATAACCTGCCCAAAGGTTGCCCCCGGGAGTGGCCTTGGGAACGTGGTGGCTGGGTTTATGGTTATTCCCAGAGGTCCGGTTCCCCCAGCGGATGCCATTTGTTCACCTGGCTTTAGTTGGTCCACTCCTGGACCTTGTGTCTCTTCAGCCCCGGGGATAATTTTCAGTTCCAGCTCCTTTTCTTCTATCTCTTGCTCTTGCTCTTGTGCAGGTTCCTGTTCTGGGTCTTCTTGGTTCGCAGCCCCCACTTCTTTCTCTGGGACTTCTATCCCTGCTTGTGTATCATCCCCTTGCAATTTTCTAAACTCATCGGTTGCAAATACATCATCAAATTCCTCTTGCAGAGGGGGACTGGCTGGGACCTCTGCAGGCTCTATTTCTTTCTCTAGTTTCGGGGAACTGGAAGAAAGGATCTCTACTTCCTGGGGGAGGGATGCCACTGGCGCTGGTTCTGTCTTGGGCTGCTTGATGTGTTTTCTCTTCCTCCGGGTGACCAAAGGTGGCCCCGCATTAGCTATAGCTTCTGCCTCCATGGGATCCACCCCCGTTGCCTTGACCATTAAGGCTGCCAGCGACGGGGAGGAAGGAGGATGAATTGTTTCGGCCATGAGCGGGGGAGTGGCTAGCCTCGTTATCAACTGCTCCCTCATTTGCTGGGAGGCTGCCACAGATTGCTTGATTTTTTCCTGAATAGGGACTTCCTGTGTGGAGGGTGTTGTAGCTATCCCTTTTCCCTTGTCTATGCCTTGCGAGGAAGTCCCGGCTGCTGGGGTCAATCTTGGTACCGGTGGCAGAGTTACCCTTGGTGCCGGTCGGGGATTTTTATGGATACTCTCGAGGCACACCCTCTTAAAATAGGCATGACTTTGCTCAACCAAATCTCGAGTGAAGTCCTTGATTGTGGGTCCCTCCTGGGTGGCCCAATCCATTGCTGGAAGCACCACCTTATCGATCCCCTTTTCTTTGTAATGGGGATCTATGGTGGGGGCGGTGTCAGAGAAGCCCGAAGGGAATCTTCGGAGCTTCAGTTCCTACATCATTCCAACTATCATTCTGATATAATGCCAGCTTTGCACTTCCACATCGTCTTGTCAGCCCGCCCATAAGTCCTCCATGTGTATTCGATGGGGCTCTGAAGCCCGGGGCATTGCCGTTGCTATTTTTCCATGCGGATCAAAGTTCTTCCGCGCTAGATAGAATTCTTGCAAGTTATAACTTTTCAGTTCATTGTCCACCTCTTTTGTGGCAGCCAGACTACAAGTGTAGTTCCCACAGGTGATTGGGAATGAGATGTTGGGGGCCTTCTTGAGGGAAAAGAAGGTGTGCAATTCCATCATCTGCCAGTAATATTCCAACAGTACGATCTTGTCCCCGCAATGTCTGGGCAACAAGTAGGGTTTCCCGGAGAAGTTGGAAACCCTAATGTATGTATGCTACTAGAAGTGAATGTATTAGTGTCCATAACTACTAATTAACTTCATCGCCTTAGTGGATAGGCGGTATCCAACATCCCTGGTGGGCGTGAGTAGATGGTAGTAAACGAATGCGTCGTTTACCTGACAGAAACTGGGGAAGCTGGCCTCCCATTGGATCTGTGGGAAATGGTCCCATGGTGCTTTTTGTTCCAGGCCCATCCTGAGCATGCCATCTATAAGTAAGCCATTGGAGTGGGGCCTCTACTGAGCTAGGGCCCAGAAAATGTAAGAAGACATGTAGAACTTCTTTTTCCTGTCCACCTGGAGGAACTAGGAGTCAACGTGATTGGAAATTATTGTCACCCAGTCAAAGAATTCTCCCATGGTGGAGATGCTGAGGAGGAAATAATATATCCATTTTGTAAACTCCTGGGTGGAGGGTTGCCCGAATACCTGGGATAATGCTATTATCCCCATTTGGATGCTCTCCTTGAATTCAGAATGGGGGATTTCTATCTTCATTCTCTTTTGATCCCTCTTCGAGGCCTTGAGCTAGTGGGTATTCAAATACACCCCAGCAGCATCCTCTAGTTGAGTAAATTGGTCCAAGGCATCAGCCCTTGTAACCACTATGGATCTTTCAAATTGTGGGATTCCTAATCCTGCCCGGAATGTGTCTGGGTCGAGGGATACCAGAGGAGTGGGGTATCCTGTAGGTTCTATGGCCACAAGCATGACGGCCTGGATAGAAGAGTTGTAGTTGGCAGCCAGTGTTAAGATGAGCTCTGGAGACTGCACGGAGCAAGGGAAGCAAGCTGCCCAGAGAATCCCAGAACCTCTGACGTTAATTGCTAGTTGATCTCCAGCCTGTCACTGGATGTGCATCACTTTTACCAGGGCCTGCATCTCTGCCCACGTTCTGACGCTGGTGTTGGTTATGAGTTTAACCCTGGACTCGATCTTTGAGCCCGTAATGTTTTTTTTCTGTACGAACTTCATGGTGAGGGGCAGTTTCTCCAGGGCCCTCTCCATCTTAGATTTCATCGCTGCCCTGGTTTCCGTCACCGTTGGTAGTTTCAAACTTTCGGGAGGAGATGATGCGGATGCTTTAGACATGTTTGGAAGATGAAGTTTGGGAACCTGCAAGGCAAAGCGACCATTAGAATATTTTTATCAAAATAAAATAGTTACTCCGGGGTCCGGAGATCTTACCACCACGGTGTTGGCTTTCCCTGAAAAGTTAGTATCATGCAAATATAACCAAAAAGCAAAATATATCGTGAACTTAAAGTATCAACATATTCGGGTCTGGGGAATCTTATCACACTTGGAAGACACAGGATAGATGGTGGTAAGGGGCCTGAAGCCCAGAGAAATGACCGTTAGCAAAGATATGTGAACAGGCAAGTTGTCAAGCCCACGTGGGCGCCACGTGCATTGGCATTAAATAGATGTGATGGCGATGACGGCAGAGCCAACTGTCCGAATGCGCAAAAAGGGAAAGCCACTTGGCTGGAATTGATTGCGCGCATGGGACGTGAATGAGGTTCTGACAACTTTGATGGAGGAGAGAGAAAACTGCCTATTTGAAACTAACCGAGAGCTGAGTTTCAAACAGGTGGTTTTCTGCCTCGAAAGTGAGTTTGAATGGCGAAAAACCAGAAGCAAAGGTGGCTCGACCAGCTTGTCGAGTCACTTGGAAGGATATACATGAAGCTGAGGGATATACATGCTAAAATGGGAAGAAATACATAGACTATTTACAACTATATACGTATATACATGAATACAACGCGGGAGGACGTCCGCGGGAAAACTAGGCAGAGCAGAAACAAATATATAGCTTATCTACATATATACAAACAGACCACTATTTACACTATCTACAGGAACAAATTCTGCGTGGAGGGAAAACAACCCTCTGGCAGAGCCGACCCACCAATGGGCGGTGAAACTAGAAGACAAAAGACCAGACGAAACAGGGAAGCAAAAACAAAGAGACACAAACGGAAACCGAACACAAACAGAGAAAATCAGAGGAGGGAAAGCAGAAAAACCAACCTGAAAAAGAAGAAGGTGGAAGAAAGGGAAGATTACCACAGGAGTTGGAGTTGTCGAACTGTCAGAATCACCACCATGAAGCACTCGCAATTGCCTGAGAATGCAGAAGGTGTTAAGCTTGGATTATCACAAATTCTCTACAAACGCGCTGTTAACCGCTTTAAAATTGCTCTTAATTCGCTCTAAGTGCTTGAAGGTTTTAATCGTGATAAGTGTGAAAGTGACAGATAAGACCTATTTATACCTGTGGTAAAAAGGAAATCCTCCGCCTTCCAGCGACCTCCGGACAGGCAAAACCTCCGAACTCCGGGCCTGGGGATTCCTCGTGATGATATCCTTAAGAACATCATGACAAAGAATCCCAGAGTCCAGAATTCGGTTCCCAACAAAAGGCAACCTCCGGGACCAGAGTCCCGGAGATAGAAAACAAACAATGAAATGCCACACCAGGGAAGAAAACCCCGGAGAAAGAAAACAAAAAGGAAAGAAAGACCAGCGAAATCGCAAAGCAAAAGCAGGAAAAAAAAACAAAAAAAGGGGGACCCAACATTTTGCACATAAAATGTAGGGACGGGGATGCAGGGCATAACAAATGGTGACTATCTGGGACAAATTCCTTAGCGCATTTGAGAACTAAAGAATCTCTGGTTAGCAAAGCTGGAACAAGCCGCTCTTCGAAGCGTCTGACAGGAAAAGGGCAACATATTCGAGAGAACCCAGCCACACAGGAGCCAGTCTGTAATCTTTTATCAGCGGTGTCATGTGTGCTTTGGAAGGAAATCAAGGTGTTGACCTTTGGGAGGAATAGAGAAGAGGCACTAATTACATCGAACCAGTCATACTATTTGCTTGCTTCCCCTGGAGACTGGAGTTTTGTCCCGCTTTTCTTCTTATTATTTTATTTGTTTCTGGGTGGGGAAGGCGGCACTTCTTTCACCATTAAGCTTAAGCTTAGCTAATTTTAATGGTGGTACTTCTTTCACCTATTCACCTGTGTTTAGGTATTTGAAGAGGGGATAAAGCTCCGGAGCCGGGAGGAATTCCTTTAGATTTTCAGACCTGGGTCAATCAAAGAGTACCACCGATCTACCCTCGGTGTGTCCGATTACTTGTTCCTTGAATTATTATCTTGTTCACTAATTTCCAGACTCCCAGAGAGAACACCCAATGGAGATTCTTCAAAATGTGCCATGAACCATAAAACAACCCCGGAGACTGGTCGATTCCACCGTGCTAAAGATAGATTCTAAAGTTCACCATGCCGAAAACATTACCCCAGAGGCTAGAGTTATGCGAAGCATTCCAATTCCTGCAAGACGAAGAAAAACACCAGGACCGGAAGAAAACCAAAAGTGAAAAAAAAAAACAACAGAAGGGACTGCCCTGGAGGACAGCCGACAAGGCTATTTACACGGCAGGGTACCTCGCACGAGGCACCCAAAGGGAACTATTCACAAGCGGAAAGCTTTACATATAATACAACTTACCTTACTCAAAATAGTGTTTGAGAAACTGTCCATTAACGGGCAATGCGACAGGTTCCCCAGTCATAGTGTTGAGGCGGTAATTATTTGCCCCGCAGATTTCTAAAATCAAGTATGGTCCGAGCCAGAGCCGTTGGAACTTGGTATGCTTTCCTTTCTTTTCCCAGGCCTTGTCCCATAACAGGACTAGATCCAAAATGTGAAAATCCTTATATTGGGCTCTTCTATCAAACCATCTTTTTACCACTACTTGATGACGCGTAAAATATTCAAGGGCTACGTCTCGCTGTTCCTCCATTCGCACCAGATTCAAGAGCTGAACCTCTACAACATTGTCCCTATTGTTAAATTCCTACATAAACTGTAATACTGGGATCTGTAAGTTGACTGGGAATACAGGGTTCTGGCCATAAACCAGGTGGAATGGTGAAGTTCCCAGGGCGGCCTTAATACGAATGCAATCCGCCCAGAGGGAAAATTTTAGCTTTTGATGCCAATCCCAGGGATTTTGTTCTAACAGGTGTTTGATCACTTCGAGCAGATTTTTGTTCATTGATTTAGCAACGCCATTTCCCTGGGGATAATAGTTGCTAGAGAAATTTAGTGTGATCTTCTGATTGTAGGTCCATTCAAGTAACTGCGCTGAGGAAAATGTCGGACCATTGTCACATACTAAAGAAAAATGCATTCCAAACCTTGTGACGATATTTTCTTCCAAGAACTTGATAACTATGTCTGCCGTGTTATTTTTACACGGTATAGCTTCAGACCACCGAGTGTAGTAATTAGTAGCAGTCAGAATGTATTGGTGGTTGGTAGACAAGTTGGGGTTAATTTCCCCGATGAAGTCAAATGCCCATTGGGTGAAGGGCCTAGCCTCGTAGACTGGTTATAGAGGCATTGCTGGGTTACGCTCACGATGCGCTGTAGTTTGGCAAGTATGGCATTTCCTAACATGAGCGTAGACATCTTTGAAGACACAGGGCCAATAATATCCGGCTTAGAGGATCTGATGGGCAGTGGCATCAGCTGAGCCATGCCCGGTTCCAAACTGTCTGTGGAATTCGTTGATTATTCTTACAGCCTGGACTCTATCGATGCACCTAAGGTACACTCCCTCATAATTCTTGCGGTAAAGTGCAGAGTTTTTGATCATGAAATGTGCATTTTTCATCCGTAGAGCATGGCATTTGTGGGGAGGTAACCTCTCCAGGCATTTGTTGTTTAGTAATAGGTATACCAAATCGGTGTACCATGGATCCTGGGTAATGGACTCCACTGTGTAAGTCTGACATTCTATGTGGGGAGTCTCTTCTGCCATCGCTTGACTAAGTCCCTGACCTCAGACTATTTTCATGGGCTGCATTTCTAAGTCATATTCCTGGAGGATGGCCATCCATTTGCCCCGTCTCTCACCCAGTTCACTTTGCATCAGCAGAGATTTAACGGCCTGGTCTGGAATGATGGCGTGAACTTTGCTCCGGAGAATGTAATGCCAGAATTTCTTCACGGTGCGAACTAGAGCAGAGGCCTACTTTTTTAGTGATGAATACTAGAATTCAGCATTCTTGAAGGGGGAACTCATGAAAGCTATTGGTCATTCCTCTCCTTCAACCTTTTGGGTTAAGACTGCCGCAGCAGAATGCGGTGAAGCAAACGAGTAAATGTAAAATGGGAGGGAATAGTCCAGACTAACCAAGACAGGTGCTTCCGTGATTGTCTGTTTGATTTGGGAAAATGCCTATTTTTCTTCAGGGCTCCACTCAATCTTGGTATCTTTCTTCATCATCTCATTGAGTGGTTTAACTATTTCTGTGAATCCCGTGATGAATCGTCGTACGAAGTTGATTTTTTCGAAAAAGGATCGCATTTCTTTCTTGCTGCCAGGCATCTGTAAATTTAACAATGCCTCAACTCTATTAGGGTCTATGGATATACCCTTCTCAGAGACAATATGCCCGAGCAAATTCCCCTCAGTGACCCCGAATATGCACTTCTTGGGGTTGAGGGATATTCCATACCGGCGACATCTCTCGCTGATCTGGGCGAGGTGGGCAGGATTATCGCGCCTGTCCCGGGAAAAGATGGTCAAATCATCCATGTAGATGATTATGCACTGATTTACGAGGCCTTTGAACATAATGTCCATGGCCTTTTGAAATTTATCCCCTGCGTTGATCAGACCGAAGGGCATTCTTCTGTAAGCAAACATTCCCCACTTAGTGGTAAACACTGTTTTCTCTCTGTCTTCATACTTGACCATGACCTAGTTGTACCCTGAATATCCATCCAAGAAAGACATCATCTGGGATCCATTTACTATCTGCAACACCTCATCCAACGAGGGGAGAGGGTGATTATATTTTTTAGATGCCTTGTTCAAATTCTGGAAATCCACACAAAGGCAGATCTCGCCGTTCTTTTTCCTTACAGGGACCAAGTTGGCAACCCACGTAGTGTGCCGGATTGGGAAGATTATCCATGCTAACAGTAATTTTTCTACCTCTTGACATATTAGAGGCTCTATCAGGGGGTTGACTGGTCTTTTCTTTTGCCGAAAGGGCTTAGCGTCTGGTTTCAGGGGAATGGTGTGGGTCATGATGGATGTATCATATGTCTTTAAGTATTCATAACCCCAGGCAATTACATCAATATATTCTCGGAGAACCGCGAGAATCTTCTCCTTTTCCTCAGGGAACAGGAGGTACCAATGTGGATGATCTTTTCTTCACCGGGTTGGCCAATGTTAACCTTTTCAAAATTTCCTCCCTCAGGGGAGGATGACACCTTCTCACGGGCCTGAGGGTCTGAGTCGAAGATTCATTCCAATGCAACCATCCCCTTTGGGATGGTGTTGGTGGGCAAATCTATGATCCCATCATCTTCATCACTCTGTCCAGTATCGTCATGGTCTCGTTCCTCCACTATCTGATCCTCAAAAACACCAATGTTTACCATGAAGGCCAAGATATGTTGATCGTCCTCAAAAACCTAAAAGTGGGTAACATTATTTGGGATGGAGGGGGTGGGGACCATCTCAACTAAAAATCTTTGGATTCGCGAGCCGGACATTGGCTCAAGTGTGCTGGCAGAAATGGCAAGGGCGTCCGAGACATAGTTTTGTCACCGGGGAATGAGGTCAATGCCAAAGGCATTGAAATATTAAATAAGGCTCCAAGCCCGGTTGCGGTAAGAGGCCAGCCTTTTTTCGTGACATGTGTATTGATTCCGGACTTGTTTAACAACCAATTCTGAATCACCCAGAGCCTGGAGGCGGGTGATATCCTTCCTTAATGCGAATAAGAGTCCAAGGACCAAAGCCTCATACTCCATGACATTATTTGTACAATTAAACTGCAGCCTGTAGGACGCGAAGAAGGATTTCCCTTGCTTGTTGATTAATTCTACCTCGGCCCCGTAGCCTTGTTTGGATCGGGACCCATTGAACTTAAGGGTCCATAAGTCATTATTTGCAACTTGGGGCTGGGGAAGGGGAGCTTTCTTTAGATTATTGGTGGGAGACTTGGGGATTTCTTCCCGGACCGCCGGCGTGAAAGTAGAATTTACCTCCAGAGGCATTTCAATTTGTGATTCCCGGGGGAACGACACCAAAAGAGTGCATCCCATAGGAGCACTGGGTCCTGGAGAATCGGTTGTATGTTCATTCTGAAAAGTATCAAGTTGCCGGCTAGCGATCGAGAGACGTGGCTCACACTCGAGCTCTAAATGTTTCTGGTAATGCACTCGGCACCAAGTGCCAGACAGGAGTGTGGCAAGGGTTGCTGAGGTGCCTTGAGAGTTAACTTCAACTCTCACCTTTTCCTCGAGGTCCTGCGCTCTTTGTAGTATGGCGGGGTCTTCTCCGGGGATGAAATCAAATGTTAAAATTTTGAAAGGTTTGTACACCCCCAGAGAAGTCTCTGTGAAAAGGACTTCACTAACCTTCCCAATCTCAGTAAGGGCCTGTTTCATCCGGGGTTTGCTTTCGACCCAGATCTGATTGGATTCTCCCTCCCATGGAAGCCACAAGTGGGTGAAGTCGGTCGAAAAGTACCCATTCAAGGACTTAGACCAATTTTGACTTAGTAACATCTCATAGGTCTCTGGGATGTCTACCACTTGGATGTCAATGATGCTGGCTATCCTGGGGTCCTAGATAAGATGGATCTGGACGTTCTTCAATTCCCCCACCATTTTCACAGTAGTCTTATCCAGTTGGATTACTGCGCCATTAGACGGGGTGGGGTGGAGTCTGAGCTTCTGACAAATGGAAAAAGGCATGATGTTACCCGAAGCTCCAGAGTCTACTAAGCAGTTCTGTATGTTTTTTCCATAAATGTTCAAGCCTAGTAGGAAGGGAGGATCCTCGTTGTTTCCCCGGAAGATAGCCGCATTGGCATCTTCGAAGGAGACGGTCTTGGGTGGGTGGCTAACTGCTTCTGGGTTCCTTAAGAGCTTCAGAAGGGACTTCTTCTGCTCGGGACAATTTAGCAAAACCTCCATCAAGGTCATGGAGGTGGTGGTCTACTCTAACACCTTCATGATATCTAATCTTCCTCCAGGGAACAGGTGATTTTCCTCGACGAGGTCTTTTGCTTGGTTAGGGCTAGGACCTTTTGGAGGTGCAGGTCAATCAGTTACGTTATTCTAAGGAGGAGGACTGTCCTTGACAGGAGGTGTAGGTGTGTAAGCTGGTCCTTTACCAGCCTGGCTCTGAGTATTATATGGAGCCTGTGGGTTAGTAAAGGCGTTGGCCTCAAAGGGCGGAATGGACTCGTCAAAGAATCCCTACAATTCGGATTCTTCATCATCTTCTCCAGAAGTCCTGAAGAAGATGGTATCATAGGTGAAGGCACTATGGGTTGTCTCTTGGACATGAGGCTCTGGGGGAGTAGTATCATGTGATTGTTTCCTGTCCAGCTGGAAGATCATGATGACCTTCTTCAAAGTGGCAAAATTTACCTCATTGTGCGAACCAGCATCGTGCAACCTACACTAGTTAATCATGGGCTGGAAGTCTACGACTAGTGTAAAATGGGATGGTCCAGCACCGTTTTGGTTGGTGTTGTGGTTTGGAGGCAGGCCTCCAGTGTTTGTGTTGTTATTCCATTGCTGCTGATTGGGCCTAGGCCCATTGTTGAAGTTTCTCCCTCCGACATTATTGTTTCATTGGCCGGAGAGAACATTCCCTCTCTGGGAATTTGAGTTCTATTGTGCGTAGGACCCCACCTTTAGTTGGCCCATGTCCATAGTCAGAGTGGACAAAATTCACCGGAGGGATTTGACCTCAGCAGTCAACTGAGTGTTAGCGTCATAATGTGACGACTGTGGTTGTTGTTGGCTTCCCGGGAAGGCAGTAGGATTAACCGGAGTCGAGGGTGGCAATCCTCCAGCTGCAGATGACTGGAAGAATGGCACTTTGGGCGGTTGTGTCTGAGTCTATTGTATCTGCTGTGGGTGATTCCAAGGGAAGACTTCCAGGCCCGGTGAGATTTGGGTCTGGGCATGATAAACATATCGTGCCTGTTGGTCTATTAAGGGTGGCGGGGTATTCATCACCATCGAGGGGGAACCTATTGCCAGATTAGGGTTGTATCCCCTGGCATATGCAGTTCCATCGGGGATCATTTTGAAAGGTGTGCCCTGCCCAATCCCGCCCGGGGATTTGTTCAAACCGCGTGACAGCTCTAGGGCTAGGTTGTAGACTTTTTCCAAGGTATCCCGGTCGCCCAGGGCGGTCGTTCTCCAAAGGAGGGTGGCAACGAAAGGGTCCATCGCATTAAGATAAGTCTGTATGGTTACGTCTGGAGATGGAATAAAAGGACCCGTGCACCGCTTCAGGGCACGTTGGAACCTATGGTTAAATGCTGAAAGAGGTTCATTGGGTTCCTTTCTGATTGAGTTGAACTGACTGTGGGACCAGGCTGGGTCCACATGCATGTGAAAGGCAGCCAGGAAGGCGTCCTCCATATCCTGCCAAGTGTTGATGGAGTTGGCAGGCAAGTTAAGGTACCAGATCAACTCGCTTTGTCCCAAGGATAGGGGGAACATGCGGGTCACAACATCTTCATGCTGGATCCGATGTCGATTCATGGCATCTTTGTATGCCTATAAGTGTTCTTCTACGGTCTGTGAGCCTAAGTGCTCATATCACGGGCAGATCTTTTCTGGGTGAGAGGGTAAATCATTGGTTGCACCCGGAAATGTGCCCATTGGGGACCCAGTGTTTCTAAAATATGCAGCCATTGGGGGAACTATATGTTGGATAGTTCTTAGGGTACTAGTTCCTGGGACTATCTGGGGAGTTTGAGTATTCAGGGGTATGGTAGATCCCCAGACAATAGTGGCTAGTAGGACTTTAGTGGTTCATTTCTTTCGAGCAGGGGGCTCGAGTTCGAAAAACTTTCTGGGATTCGGGGTGGACCTAAGGACTCTTTCAAATTTCACTAGGGAGAAAGATCCAATTCCAATGAAGGCTTGTCTCCTAAAACTACAACTCGGGGAACCCTCAGAAGGTGTAAAATCAGAATCTCTAGAAGGGGATGAGTTCATGCCCTCCTTCTAGCGCCAGTTTCTGTTGACGGGGTTTTGCTGACCGGGTCCGCCAACAGTCATAAGTTGTCACCGGGTTCTGGGGAAATCAGCCAACTTCGCCTGTAAAGGTTTTCCGGGGGAAATAAATCCTCTGGGCCTTCAAGCACCTGGGTGTCAGGTCACAACGGTGCGGGGCTCGATTGGGAGAGGTGACTATTTTCAAGGGGGATAGCTGGTTTCTTCAACTCATCTTCTCATAGATTCGATCAAAGTAGGGTCTTCCCGAGCGTTCTATACTTAGAAAATAAGGCAAAAAAGATCCTGTAGGGTTAGAAGCATTTCATCTAACTACAGTAATGTTAAAATGTCCGGAACATCAATAATACTCTAGTAAACTACACTAAATACCGAAGGAACACATAACCATCAGTTAGCATTTCATCAGTAGCAGGAATAAAGAGGTCATTAATATACTTTAACATACCAAAGTAAAAGACATAAAGAACATTAAAGCATGAAATACCATTAACTCAGAAGTAGGAATGCCAACAACATCATTGCCAAGAATTCTTCCTTCTTCATTAATATTCAGTCCAACAAGCACTGGTGCGTGATACAATGGTGGCTCTAGGGGAGCATCTAACTATTGAGAACCAAACAATGGAGCATTAAGCTCTGCAACTAAAACTAGATTACTTTTCTATTGCTATGGACAAAAAAATCATCAATTTTGTCGACCCCTAGAAAATGGGCCGATCTACCTATTTGTACAACTCTTTTAAACCTAACCCTATTTTACACACTTCAATAAAATATAATATCCGGGGGCCGGTACTACTTGCGCCACCCTACAAAAGACCTGGAGATGGAATAGGTCTGTCATGTAAGAAGAATAAGATAAGAATATACATTGGAAGAATCGGTCTCGGGAAGAGAACCGAAAAGGAAAAAAGAAGGAAGTAGGTTCCTCGAGGACTGAGGCTACATGCCTCATAAATGGGATATGCGGCGCCCTGTCTCCAATGTGATAGATGTACTGTTGAGCGGTGCCTCAAGAAGACCATCCTGTCAGAAAATCAACCGCCAAGTCGACGCCCCATGATGTGGCCAACTACCTTCTGACAGTCTTTATTAACCACCTCTGAAAGTGACCGGTCGGCCTCGGGGACCGGGACATGGGTCACTTTAAAGAATATAAATTATTAGATCTCGGGACTCTGGGATACAGGAACTTTCATCCCAAAAGAATAAAGAATACTCGATGTGAGTTTTCCCCGGCCTCTGGAGAAAGCTCAAGGCTGCTTATTATCGCTGAAGGCCTGGAGGAGACGGAAAATGCCATCCTTGTCTATCTCTTTTAAGCTGGCCCTTCTGTGCCTGGCCACTTCAACTTGTTCCCCCAGGTCCGGAACATTTCCTTTAAACTCATCTGCCATCTTTGCAGCGTCATGACCCTTAAGTACCATCTTGGTTAGTTTCATCATCCGGGTCCCATCTATTCCCTCCGGAGATAAATACCGGGATTTCATTATCTCATCAAAACTCCCCAAAACTGAATCTTCGGGGGTATAAGTATCTGTACTAAGGGGATCAGCCCCGGAAGCCTTTATCACAAAAGATTTGTATAAATTAGAAGAATATTTTACAAGGTTTACTTTTTCCTGCAAGGACTCTACCAGTTGCTTGGTCACCTCCAATTTGAGGTCAAGTCTAGAGTGCTGAGTTCTCACAAAATCAAATGATTCTTCACCCAGAATTCCAGATTCAGAAATTATGTCTTCTCCCAAGGTGAGGAGCTCTTCGAGCTCCACCTTTCACACTTGGTAATTTTCAGCGTCACTCTCCCACTACTCAATAAGAGCTTCCGCCTGATGAATAATTTGTCAGGCTGTGTATAAGTCTGGGAGAGTGGACACTAGGAAACGCCGGGTGTTTCCTATCTATAGGGTGACCCATTCATCCACTGCTTGGGCCTTCTTTTTCATTACTCACAGGGAGTCTATGTCTCTCTACGGTAATTCTTCAGTTGTGGAGGTCTCTAGAGGGGCGAAATTTATGGGTCTGGCCAGCTCAGTAAGAAATCCTGTAAGACTCACATTCTTCTCTTTCTCAGCCTTGAGCCTCTGGGCCTCCTTTTCATATCGGGCTTCAACTGCTCTTTCCGCCTCCTTAAGCAAGTGCACCTTGCCTTGCTTCCCTCTCTTGCCCAGGGATACCTCTGCCACATTGTAATCTGTGGGGTCTGCAGTTGCTTCATCGGCGCTTGGCGGAGGTGTTGCTACAATGGAAACTGCTTCTCCACCCGACCCAGTTCGAAGAGTGTGAACTGTCCGGGCTTTCTTCACCTTTGGCGAGGCCTGAACTTGGGCCATCATTTCGGCCAGGGAGAGAGGAATCACCGGAGTTGACTGATATTTTCTCTTTTTACTCTCTAGCAGCCACTGAGGTGGGAGAGGTGGCCTTCCTGCCAGAATTTGTTCCCCTGATTCCCTCCCGGTCTCCGGTGGCTATTGTTCCTCAGTGTCGTGGACCTCATCCGTCCTCCCTGCCTCAACTTCTTCTACAACAATATTTTCTTTGTCAACCTCCATCTCCTCAGCCTTGTCCTGTGTGTCTATTGTTGGGTTTGGACCTTGGTAGGCTTCTTCGGGGATTTCCTCTTCAAGCTACTCCTCTTCTTCTTCTTCTTCTGCCAGGGCTTCTTCCTCTGTTGGCAGTAGGGGAGGTATCAGGCCGAGATTCAGAGTTTGGGCCGCTATGATAACCTGCCCGAAGGTTGCCCCTAGGAGTGGCCTTGGGAAGGTGGCGGCTGGGTTTACGATTATTCCCAGAGGTCTGGTTCCCCCAGCAGATGCCATTTGTTCACCTGGCTTTAGGTGGTCCACTCCCGGACCTTGTGTCTCTTGAGCCCCGGGGATAATTTCTAGTTCTAGCTCCTTTCCTTGTATCTCCTGCTCTTGCTCTTGCACAGGTTCCTATTCCGTATCTTCTTGGTCCGCAGCCCCCACTTCTTTCTCTGAGACTTCTGTCCCTACTTGTGTATCGTCCGCTTGCAAGTTTCCAAACTCATCGGTTGCAAATACATCATCAAATTCCTCTTGTAGAGGGGGACTGGCTGGGACCTTTGCAGGCTCTGTTTCTTTCTCTGGTTCCGGGGAACTGGAAGAAAGGATCTCTACTTCCCAGCGGAGGGATGCCACTGGTGCTGGTTCTGCCTTGGGCTGTTTGATGTGTTTCCTCTTCCTCTAGGTGACCAAAGGTGTCCCCGCATTGGCTATAGCTGCTGCCTCCATGGGATCCACCCCCGTTGCCTTGACCATTAAGGCTGCCAGTGACGGGGAGGAAGGAGGATGAATTGGTCTAGCCATGAGCATGGGAGTGGCTAGCCTCGTTATCAACTTCTCCCTCATTTGCTGGGAGGCTGCCACAGATTGCTTGATTTGTTCCTGAATAGGGATTTCCTACGCGGAGGGTGTTGTAGCTATCCCTTTTCCCTTGTCTGTGCCTTGCGAGGAAGTCCCGGCCCCCGGGGTCAATCTTGGTACCGGTGGCGGAGTTACCCTTGGTGTCGGTCGGGGAGTTTCATGCATACTCCTGGGGCACACCCTCTTAAAATAGGCATGACTTTGCTCGACCACATCTCGAGTGAAGTCCTCGATTGTGGGCCCCTCTTGGGCGGCCCAATCCATTGCTGGCAGCGCCAACTTATCGATCCCCTTTTCTTTGTACTGGGGATCTATGGTGGGGGTGGTGTCAGAGAAGCCCAGAGGGAATCTCTGGAGCTTCAGTTCCTGCATCATTCTGGCTGTCATTCTGATATAATGCCAGCTTCGCACTTCCACATTGTCTTGGCAGCCCGCACAGAAGTCCTCCATGTGTATTTGATGGGGCTCTGAAGCCCGGGGCATTGCCGTTGCTATTTTTCCATGCGGATCAAAGTTCTTCCACGCTAGATAGAATTCCTGCAAGTTATAACTTTTCAGTTCATTGTCCGCCTCCTTTGTGGCGGCCAAACTACAGGTGTAGTTCCCACAGGTGATTGGGAACGAGACGTTGGGGACCTTCTTGAGGGCAAAGAAGGTGTGAAATTCTATCATCTGCCGGCAATATTACAGCAGCACGGTCTTGTCCCCGCAATGTCTAGGCAACAAGTAGGGTTTCTCAGAGAAAACGATGACCCTAATGTATGTATGCTGCTAGAACTGAATGTAGTAGTGTCCATAACTACTAATTAACTTCATCACCTCAGTGGATAGGCGGTATCCGGCATCCCGGGTGGGCGTCAGTAGATGGTAGTAAATGAACGCATCGTTTACCTGGCAGAAACTGGGGAAGCTAGCCTCCCATTGGATCTGTGAGAAATGGTCCCACGGTGCTTTTTGTTCCGGGCCCATCCCAAGCATGCCATCTGTAAGTAAGTCGTTGGAGTGGGGCCTCTGCTGAGCTAGGGCCCAAAAAATGTAAGAAGACATGTAGAACTTCTTTTTCCTGTCCACCTGGAGGAACTGGGAGTCGACGTGATTGGGAATTATTGTCACCCAGTTGAAGAATTCTCCCTTGGTGGAGATGTCGAGGAGGAAATAATACATCCATTTTGCAAACTCCTGGGTGGAGGGTTGCCTGAATACCCAGGCTAATGCTATTATCCCCATTTGGATGCTCTCCTTGAATTCAGAGCAGGAGATTTCTATCCTCATTCTCTTTGGATCCCTCTTCAGGGCCTTGAGCCAGTGGGTATTCAAATACACCCGGGCAGCATCTTCCAGTTGAGTAAATTCATCCAAGACATCAGCCCTTGTAACCACTGCGGCTCTGTCAAATTGTGGGATTCCTAATCCCGCCCGAAATGTGTCTGGGTCGAGGGATACCAGAGGAGTGGGGTATCCTGTAGGTTCTATGCTCGCAAGCATGATGGCCCAGATGGAAGAGTTGTAGTTGGCAGCCAGTGTTAAGATGAGCTCCAAAGACTGCATGGAGTAAGGGAATCAAGCTACCCGGAGGATCCCAGAACCTCCGACGTTAATTGCTAGTTGATCTCCAGCCTGTCACTGGATGTGCATCACTTTTACCAGGGCCTGCATCTCTGCCCACATTCTGATGCTGGTGTCGGTTATGAGTTTAACCCTGGACTCGATCTTTGAGCCCATAATGTTGTTGTTCTATATGAACTTCATGGTGAGGGGCAGTTTCTCTAGGGCCCTCTCCATCTTAGATTTCATCGCTGCCTTGGTTTCCATCGCCGTTGGTAGTTCCAGACTTCCGGGAGGAGATGATGCGGACGCTTCAAACATGTTTGGAAGACGAAGTCTGGGAACCTGCAAGGCAAAGCAACCATCAAAATATTTTTATCAAAATAAAATAGTTACTCCAGGGTCCGGAGATCTTACCACCGCAGTGTTGGCTTTCCCTGAAAAGTTAGTATCATACAAATATAACCAAAAAGAAAAATATATCGTGAACTTAAAGTATCAACATATCTGGGTCTGGGGAATCTTATAACACTTGGCAGACATAGGATAGATGGTGGTAAGGGGCCTGAAGCCCGGAGAAATGACCATTAGCAAAGATATGTGAATAGGCAAGTTGTCAAGCCCACGTGGACGCCACGTGCGTTGGCATTAAATAGATGTGATGGCAATGACGACGGAGCCAACTGTCTGAACGCGCAAAAAGGGAAAGCCACTTGGCTAGAATTGATTGCGCACATGGGACGTGAATGAGGTTTTGATAGCTTTGATGGAGGAGAGAGAAAACCACCTGTTTGAAACCGGCCAAGAGCCGAGTTTCAAACAGGTGGTTTTCTGCCTCAAAAGCGAGTTTGAATGACAAAAACTAGAAGCAAAGGTGACTCGACCAGCTTGTCGAGTCACCTGGAAGGATATACATGAAGCTAAGGGATATACACACTAAAATGAGAAGATATACACAGACTATTTACAACTATATACGTATATACATGAATACAATGTGGGAGGACGTCCGCGAGAAAACTAGGCAAAGCAGAAACAAATATACAGCTTATCTACATATATACAAACGGACCACTATTTACACTATTTATAGGAACAAATTTTGCACAGAAGGTAGACAACCCTCTGGCAGAGCCGACCCACCAACGGGTGGCAAAACTAGAAGACAAAAGACCAGATGAAACAGGGAAGCAAAAACAAAGCGAAACAAATGGAAACTGAACACAAACAGAGAAAACTGGAGGAGGGAAAGCAGAAAAACCAACCTGAAAAAGCAGAAGGTGGAAGAAAGGGAAGATTACCACAGGAGCTTGAGTTGTTGAACTGTCAGAATCACCACCATGAAGCACTAGCAATTGCCTGAGAATGCAGAAGGTGTTAAGCTTGGATTATCACAAATTCTCTGCAAATGCGCTGTTAACCGCTTTAAAATCGCTCTTAATTCACTCTAAGTGCTCGAAGGTTTTAATCATGGTAAGTGTGAAAGTGACAGATAAGACCTATTTATACCCATGGTAAAAAGGCAATCCTCCACCTTCTGGTGACCTCTGGATAGGAAAAACCTCCAGACTCCGGGCCCGGGGATTCCTCGTGATGATATCCTTAAGAACATCATGACGAAGAATCCCGAAGTCCAGAATCTGGTTCCCAACAAAAGGCAACCTCTAGGACCGAAGTCCTAGAGACAGAAAACAAACACCAAAATGCCACGCCGGGGAAGAAAACCTCGGAGAAAGAAAATAAAAAGGAAAGAAAGACTAGCGAAACCGCAAAGCAAAAGCAGGAAAAAAAAATAAAAAAAGGGGGACCCAACATTTTGCACACAAAATGTAGGGATGGGGATGCAGGGCATAACAATATCTTCCTTAGAGTGGTATTTGGATGTGTACCTTTATTTCTTAGGAGTTATACTTTCATCTGTGATCTGTGATTCTTCTTTACTTGGTTCAGGATTGTTACATGAAACATCAATACAATCAAACATTTCTTCAATAACGGTGTCCTTATTGATGGGTTTGGGGTCATCTTCAATCATGGGAGCATAGTCATAATATCTTTCTTGAATCATAAACTTATCATCAATCTTCACATGAGTACTTTCAATGATCTTCTTTAATCTTAGATTGAAACATCTATAGGCTTTTCTTTTAGTAGAGTAACCAATAAAAATACCTTCATCACTTCTAGAATCAAACTTACCAATGCTATCATCTCTCTTGATGTAGCACTTGCTTCCAAATATTCTAAAGTATTTTATAGTAGGTATATTACCAAACCAAAGTTAATAAGGTGTCTTGTCTGCGCGTGGTCTCAATTGTATTCTATTGATACTGTAAACTGTTGTATTGACTGCATCTCTCCAGTAGGTATGGACAACCTTTCCTTCAATCATGATAGTGCTCACTGTGTCAAGTATATTCATGTTCCTCCTTTCTGAGCTATCCCATTTTGATGAGGGGTTCTGGGTGCACTTAACTATCTTTTGATTCCATGTTCTTCATAGTACTCATAAAACTGGTTAGAAGTGAATTCTCCTCCTCTATCAAATCTCAAACATTTTATCTTTAATCTAGATTCATTCTCAACCTTAGCTTTGAATAATTTGAACTTCTCAAAAGCTTCAGATTTTTCTGTTAAGAACGCAACCCACATCATCCTTGATAAATCATCAACAAACAAAATAAAATACCTTTCTACGTAGTAAGATCTTGTTTGAGTAGGTCTACATAGGTCTGTATGTATCAGATCTAATTTGTTTTTTGCAGAGTTTTATTTACTCCTGAATGATGTCCTCACATGCTTCCCCATCACGCATTCCCTACACATGGTTTCAACTAGTCTTGCAATGCTAGGAAGGTGTCTTACTGCCTTTACATTACTTATCATGACTATGTTGTCAAAATTGATGTGACAAAGTCTCTTGTGCCATAGCCAGCTTTCATCTACTTTTGCAACAAAACAACTTACTTCTGAGTTGAGCTGAAAAACATTACCTTTGGTCTTTGAGCCTGATGCAATCATGTATCCTTATTTATTGTTAATGATGCATTGGTTGTTTTTGAATTCCAACTGATATCCTTTATCAAGCAACTGTCCAACACTTAGTAAGTTATGATGCAAACCATCAACATAGAGAACATCATCTATCTTGTTCTTTCCATCTAGGGTGATAGAACCTTTTCCTATGATAGGTTTGGGAGTTTTATCTCCAAATCTAACCATTCCACCTTTGTACTTGTCCAAATGTACAAATCTATCTTTTCCTCCTGTCATGTGGTGTGAACATCCACTGTCAATGATCCAGTCAGTTCTGATGTCAGCTTTTGAAACTAATGCTAACTCCTGTTATTTTACTTCATCTTCTTTGTCCATTTCTTCAAGCATCTTCTCAATGTATTTAATGGCAAAAAATCCAATTTCATCTTCTCATGAGTCATCATCAGTTACACCATCCTCAGCATGATAACATTCTTTAGTGTACTTAGGTTTGTAATCTGATATGAATTTCTTGACTCTTGTAGGACACTTGGATGCAAAGTGACCAACTTTTTTGAATTAGAAACATTTGAATGGTAGCTATCCTTCATATTTCCCTTTACCTTTCCTTTCCTTCTTGGCAATCATAGCAATGATTTCTTCTAGTTCTGTATCCACTTCTTCATTATTACTAGAGCTGCTTATAAA
>MU227035.1:3502262-3514352 GCA_018584345.1 Thuja plicata
AAATTATTAAATAAATAATAAATTATAAAAATAACATTAAACAAAATAAAGTGGGGGAGGGGGGAGTTGTGGCCCCCACCCTAGTCTAGGCCACACGCGGGCCTCCCTTCCTTTAAGGAAGGGGCCACAGGGGACAACCTTATGGCTACCAGCGACCGGTGGCCTCGGTTGTCGTGCCGACAGCTTCGGCTGCCACGCTCGCGTGGGGGAGGGGGGAAGTTGGTGGCCCCCACCTTCCCAATTTCATTTTAATTTTTTTTTATTTTTTATTTTTTAAATAAAATAAAATTTTGAATTACGGAAGCAAAACCAAGAAAAGCATCTCTCTCAAGGTTTTTTTTTTACTATGTAAATAAAAATAAACTTAATTTATTCCACAAAGCATAAGGTTTCAAACAAGATTGACTAATAATTCATCTTTTGTCCTTTTTCTGGGTAATTCATAATTTTGACTGTGTAATTTTCCAATGACTGTATTGTTATCCAGAGAGGTAATTTTAAACCGAGATTGTATTTTTTAACCTAAAATGAATTTCTTTCTCCATAGGATGATTTATTTTTCTGAAACTTAATAGTTGAACTATAGGCAATTTAATTTATCATTTTCTAGGAGTTATACAATGAATTTTCCTACGAAAATTGGACAACATAAATGTACTATGCCAGGTCCTGGGAAATGATAGAAAATTCAGATCTAAAGATTTAATAAATACCCAAAATCACAGAAAGACTAAATAACTCCTATAAGCCATAAATAATCGACATGCATCTAATCAAACATAGAAAACCATAGAATTGCAAAATTGAAACCATTTTAGGGATCACAAAACCTACCTCAAATCCAATGCAAGAAAAACTGAGATTATGCCTTTGAAGATTGTAAAACCCTGAAACCTCCAAGCACGAATCAACCACAAATCTAAAAACCATGAGGATTCAAGCACATGCAAACCATGAAATCACACAAATCTCCAATCCAACATGCAACCACAAAAATTTTCAATTCTCCACAAAGCCAAGAACACACAAGGCTCTCCCAAAATCTCCAAAACCTATTCATCCAAATGAACCCCAATTCTCTTCTAAAGAAATTTAATTTCCCCTAAACATGCAAACCTGAATGACAACACACTCAGTCAATCCCTAAAAAGACTCCACTTGAAAATGAAATAAAATCACAATTAAATAATTAAAAATATCTTTTAATTCCACAACTCAACTTTGAATCCTAAAATCAAGTTGAAATCTTTGAGTTTGAACATACTTTTTCAACAAAATCATGCACATGTAATTAATTAAATAATATATTAAATAGATTAAATATTTAAAATACAATCTTATCCATGCACTCAAATATTTAATTATTTAATAATGCATAAAAACATATTTACTCTAATTTCCAATTAAATATTAATATTCAATAATTGCACTTTAATTAACTTTTAAATTAAACATAGGTATTTAATTTAATTTTCAATTAATTAAATACCCTATATTTAATAATTAATTTCAATTATATTCAATTAAATAGATCACATGATAAATCACACAATATCAATGCATTCAACTGAAATCAACAAAATCAACTCAGACACAAACAAGGATAGGGTCCATGAATTCATGTCAACTAGATGAATTTGAGTAAGGTAGTCAAACTGATATTTGTCCAATACTTCAGACAATTAGGTTTAGGGTAGGATTTGGACCTGAAAACTATCTTCCCTCTCTTACCATTGAGATATTGCGACAGGGCATGCTCACTCCTACCAATTCAGGGAAGATGTAGCCCAGTACCTGCAAACCTGTCATCACAAAGACAAACATACATGCATATAATATAGAAAATAATGGTTGAGACTAGGTTATCATGTGGATCTCGCTGAAGAAAGTAAC
The DNA here is from genome assembly GCA_018584345.1 of Thuja plicata. NCBI lineage: Eukaryota > Viridiplantae > Streptophyta > Pinopsida > Cupressales > Cupressaceae > Thuja > Thuja plicata. Next base: position 3,504,156 of record MU227035.1, read on the forward strand.
TACGACTCTGTCCCATACCATACCAAGCACATCAAACATGCAAAACATGTAATGATCCATGTGCATATAAATCTAGGGTCAGTATTGTTAGAAAACCATATTCGAAATGAAATCCTAACATATACATAAGCATCATTAAATAACCATAAATCACATATACACAAAATATATAACATACTAAGTAATGGATTCATAACGTAATGAAATATAATACATAAATATCCTCAAGATCAACTGAAATAAACCACACATACATAAAAAGGCCTAAAAGAGTTCGACATCTAAAAATTGAAAAGTGAACTAAGAGGTGGATATTACATCCTCCTCCCCTAAAACTAGGCTTACTCCTTGAAGCCTAAAAAAAGATAGAGATATCAATCTCTCATCACAAAACATCCAACCGAGTCCCAAAAGACTCAAAGTGTGGATCTCATAGGACCCTTCCCAGGTCTCTGATTCGAACACTGAGGAACATTCCCCACTGTAGGAATATGGAAGCTAGCTACTGGACCTCTACTCGCAACCCCACTCACAAGAGCATGATGCATAGGTGGAGGATGATCAAATACTGCATACGCTCCGTGAGACATACCAACATTACCCACTGTATGCTCAGAAGCTAATGGCCTCTGTTCTGAAATCTACAGTGCACGCTGAGGACAATTGAATGCAATATGCCCAAAATATCCACAGGAAAAGCAAGCTCCCCTACTACCACCTCCTCTAACCGAAGATTCACTAGACTACTAAATACTACCCCTACTTACATCTTGATACACACTCTGTGCTGGCGGAACTGGCCGATTGCGCTTGCTACCCTGGATGTCACAAAAGTTCCTAATATGAGGACCACTAAAATAGGAAGGATTGTTTCCTCCTTGCTACTGACACTGATTACCGTTTGGAATGGTAGAAGGACCTCTTGAATTCCCAGCTCCCTGAGAATGATTACCTCTGACAACAGAAGTAGGTGCTCTAGACTGCCCTCTTGAATGACTACCATGGCCCAATACTAGGTTCGCCTCTGCAAGGGTAGCTTTGATGATCACCTCCCTGAGGGTTGCAGGCTCAAAGAGTCTAACCTCCACAATGATGTGTTCATTTAGCCCCTAACAAAGTGCTGAATCATAAGGGCTGAATCCTGTCCATATCCAACATACTATTTGAGCTCAAAGAATTGATGCTCCTACTCAACCACTGATAGGGTCAACTGCCTCAAGTTATGGAGCTCATCATCCCTCTACTATCTCCACTGATTAGAGAGGAATCTCTCTCTAAAGTTCTCAAGGAAGAGTTCCCATGTAATTGTGTTGATCTAAAGTCCCAGCTTATCCTCCTCGATCTTCCACCATATAGCTGTAAAGTGTGACAGTTGCATCACAACATACTTCACTTTAGTATTGCTACTACAGGGGTGCATAGCAAAGATCCTCTCTAAGGCTATGATCCAAGTCTGAACTTTGAACCATGTTCCTTTCCCATCAAAAGGAGTAGGTCACAATCGCACAAGATCTCTCATGTGGTTCGCTACCACAACCGCAGGATCCACTGTAACAGTCCTCCTTGGAGGGATCCTAGATCTCTCCTTCTCTCTCTTCTCTATCTAAGAATGATGTGGAACATCCCTCATGACTCTACCCTACTCAGGAATATGATTTAGTAACTCCTGCAACAACTATCTAATGTATGACTCTCCAAACTCAGCCCGACACTCATCCCTCTGCTCATCTGTACTGTGCTGATGAGCATTGTCCTAACTGACACTCATGGAAGGATTTTTATCCCTACCCCTTCCACGACCACCATTTTGGCCTCTGCCACGACCCCTAGCAGCTCTAGTTTCAGGCATGATTCCTGAATCAACCAGAGAACCAAACCACAACTTAGAACCAACATCAAAACCAATAACATCAAAAGAAATCAAATAATCACAAAGCAATGGTTTTAAATACATAAGAGTTTTATGTCTATGTTTGTTTTAAGTTTTAAAATCAAAAGACAAATAATGGGCATACAAATCTCCCAGAGCTCCCATTGTAGAAACCTGGGCTCTGATACCAAGTGTAATGCCCTGCTAGGGAACCCAGGAGAACTTAACCTAAACATGACACTAAGTTTACAAAATAATTTTTTTCTTTAAATGTTTACAAACAATAATGATAACAATGCAGAAGAACCACAATGAAGTACGTGACATACACATAAGTACAACACAACATAGATAACATTTCTCGAGGGTTCCTTGATGTAGAATTACTTAAGAAAAATAATCTACAAAAACAACTATAAAGAACTAACATAAAGGATACATCCACTGAATCTAGTAACATACATCTTGTAATAAAAGATTACATATACATCTGATACCAAAGGTATACATCCTAATCAACATCCACTGCATAAGTCACATGGTATGTAATAATACATAATAAAATAATACAATGCATCCTCCAAAGGATGATAACCAATATCCACATATGGTACAAGTATATAACTCATGTAGCTGAACAAGTCTCCAAGAGACTACAAAGATGAAACTACAACAAGGAACATCCAAGCATGAAGAAGAACCATCAGAATCTCAATGGTAATAAGAAACACTACCACCCGACCTCGTGGAACCAAAGGTCCACTCCCTCCATGCTAAGGAGATAGTAATAGGCCCAATCACATGGGGTATACAACAAGAATACAAACATCAAGATATACATGACCTCTTACTCAAATGTATAGGAAGATCCTAGAAGCACTCTAAACCACAATAAGGAATTCTAAACAATACCAAAGGTAACTGACGCACGTAGAATAACCTAAGATGTATATAAGGAAGTGTCATCACATAAGTCTACCCTTGATTTAACCCTAGTAGTCCCTCTTGGACACTGGCCCCCAAGTGACTCTATGTGGCTCAGTAATCCTCTCACGAAGATAAGGATCGTAACTCTCCCATCCTAGCATTTGATAACTCAAGTCATGGATAAAGGCTTAGTTATCTTATTAGTACATTTAAAAACCCCTTAATGTTTCATATTCTCACTTATTAAGTAACTTGCCAATGAGATACCCGAGTAGTCACATAGGACCCTGGACTCATTGCAAGCCACTTCCCCTCTATACACTTAGTTGACCTACATAGGCTCATAATCAAACACGTGAAGATATACATAATCTCAAATCGTATCCTACCCATTCAGGAGCACATAGGTTCTCAAATAACCATACAATTAACCACAGTATCCTCATAAGACCATTAAACACATCATAACTGAATCAGGTTGGGGTGTAAGAAATCAGAACAATGATAGTCCCCTTAGCATTTTTGTAGTGTTACCTTGTGCAACTTTTTTTCATCCTTTCACAAATTTGACTCTTCCAGCGCTGCATATTCTTTTCTTAGTGCAACTTTTTATTTGATATTGCCTTGTACAGAACTTGTACTTCATTGCGCAGCCTTGTTACCATTCATTGCGCATCATTTTTGGGTGTTTCGATATCTTTTTTAATCTATTTCACTTCTTGCACAAACTTTTAGCTCACCTTCTCCATAGAGGATCCCCCACCTCTTGCGCAACAAATTTTTCTCCTTGCTTGTGCGGCGTGCCTGCTTACTTGGAGCGTTGTTCTTTGTTCAATTTTTATTGGTCAAAACTCTCAGTGCATGTACAACTCTCGTAGAGTTTCTTTAGCTCTGACTTTTATTCCCTATTGTTTCTTCAGTTACTCTCAGCAGCATTCACAGTGGGTATATATTGTTAATTTCATTTCAATTTAGTTGCAGATTGGTTTATATTTAGTGACTGTAGATCTATACATTACAGACTTATTTTTTGTTGCAGGTTATCATTCTTTTCTCTCTGCAGGGTTATTATTATTATTCCATCTTTGAATCATTTATAAATTTGGTCAAATTTTGATTTATATTAAAAAGTTTACACGTCAATACATTTTCTCTACTTAATATTACTTCATATTGTTTCATTCTTACGTTCTTTGCATCAATACTAACCAAATTCAATTGTCGTTCCATTAATTCTTTGCTATTAAAATTTGTTCTGTCATTTAAACTAAAAATTTAAATTTTTTTTTATATCATTATTTATCTATTCAATTGTGATTAATATTAACTTCAATATATTTTTTTTGATCTTTATCATTATATTATCATTATAATTCATCTTGTTTAAATTAATTTGATCATTAATCATGTCTACTCTAATTCCAGAAATTAAACTAAATAGTTCTAATTATCATCAATAGAAAACTCATGTTTCCTTTTTATTCCATTTTAAACACTTGCTTGAAGTTGCTACCGATTCTTCTATTGAACCAGCTACCTCTGCTTCACAAGAAGAAAAAGATATATGGAAAACAAAAAATGAAGAAGCTCTTGGTTTGATTGGTCTTTCAATTTTTCCTGACCTTTATGTCTTAATTGGACATTGTACCAAATCCCATCAAGCATGGGACATTCTACAATAGACGTATGAAAGCTCATCTAAATCCCGTAAGATTCAACTCCAAGACAACTTGGAGGACTTTAGGTATAATGACTTTAAAATTATGGATGAATTCTTACTCAATTTTGATGCAATTAAAACTCAACTAAGTGGTGTTAATGTTACTTTGACTGACATTAGATTAATTACTATTATCTTAAAGAAATGTCTTCCTAAGGAATTTCAACAATTCATTACTAATATTCATTCTTAGCTTGCAATTCCTAGCTTAGCTCCTCATTTAACTTATGTTATTTTTCAAAATTTGTTACGTCAAGAGGAGGCTAAATTATTTCAATTTGGTACTATTAAATCTCATGAACATGCTTTTATGTCTAAGAAACACAATAGATCATATAATAATAATACCTCTAATAATTATTCTCATAATAACAATCATAACTCAAATCATCATAAGATAAATCAAAGACCCCATTGCACCTATTGTGGGAAAGACAGTCATATTACTAATAAATGCTTTAAAAAGAAAAAGGATAATAGACACATGAGTCAAAATCATCAACGTTCTATTTCTAAGGAGGATAATGGTAATCAATCTTGTCATGCATTTACCATTCGTCATAATGTTACTAGCCCTTTTTAGTGATATAGTGCATCTTTAGGGGGTATTTCTTTCTTTAGTATTATTAATTGTTACCGTATGTCCTTCATGTTGCTAACCTTTTAATTTGTTCAAGTAATCATACTACATTGCCTTCCTATGGTTTATTTCATTATTTAACTTTATTTTCTCTCATATTTTATATGATCTATTGTTGTATCTTCTATGAGTTTCTTTTGATCTATTGTTCCATTTGTATGTTGCATTCGATGCTCTTACTTCAGTTGATGTTGATCAACTTGTTTTATTTGTAAGATGCAGTGGATGCACTTACTTCAGTTGATGTTGATCAACTTTTTCCATCTATAAGATGCAGTGGATGCACTTACTTCAGTTGATGTTGATCAACTTGTTCCTTTGATTGTTTTTTGGTGAAGTTGTTGTTCTTGAAATCCTTCTTTAAGTTTGTTGGATCTCTCTCTCTCTCTCTCTCTCTCTCTCTCTCTCTCTCTCTCTCTCAATCCTTAGTTCAATTTATTTAGCATATGTCATTCTTAGTGTTGGTTTATATTATTATCTCCTTAATGGCTCATTTCTTATGGTTCATAAGTGTAGTCATGATTGGCTAATCAATTCAAATACTTATTGGTGCTTGAAAAATATGTTCTACTTGGATTATGGTTTCCTCTCTCTCACTCTCTTTTCAATCTTACTAATGTGATGATGTGTTTGCATTCCTCATTGCTTAGATCATGAGTCATGCAGGTTATGGATTAGCTACACATTCACTTGCAGTAACTCATCAATGGACTATCTATATCCATGTGGTTGATGCAATGTTGATGCATGCCTCATTTTTGCATTAGTATATTTATTTTGAGATGAGAGGATGATTGTTTTTTTATGGTTCCTTGACCATTTGGTGTATCTTTATTTCATGTTTAGCTCCTTTATTTGATGAAATCTCATGCATTTATTTAAAGATATTTTCTTATGTAACGGTTTCAAAGTTACACTAACTTGAATATTAGATGACATTCTTCTTGTGGATAGGTTCCTTGGTTTGTGTTTCTATGTTTCTTTGTTTTAGGTGAATCTTCAAGGCCCACTTATGAAATCACTTCCTCTTCACATGTCCTATAACTTCAATAAGATTAGATCAAGACTCAGATCAAGACAATCAAATCTCTTCCTTATATTGAAGACCAAGTTGAAGATTTTGTAAAGAGACATTTCACTCTCATTATAAAAATTTGGGTTTAATTTAATTGTTGTAAATACCCCAAGTAAAGATTAAAGGGGGGTGTTAGAATTTAATATTTCCTTGGTAAAAATATGTAATTAAAGGATAAGCCAAGGTATCCTATATTGTATTTTTCCTCTAGTCCAAGTAGGAGGACATGTCACATTTTTGTAATTCCTTAATAAGGAAATTAGATATTCCTCCTTAAGAGGAATCTCACATTTGGCACACACACAATGTGAATGTGGCATTCATAGAAGATGAGAGTTACATGAAAACTCCTCCACTCATCTCTATTTAAGAGATACCTCTACACATACTTGTTTAATAATCTTCTCTATTTTCTCACTTCTCATGACATTCTCAACTTTCTCTCATTATTGTATTGAGCTTATTGCTCTCATTCTTTAGGCTTTGTGCCATATTAATATTATTCACAAGGGGTTTTTTCTTATTTTTCCCCTTTCAAAAATCCTTGTGTTCTTGTCTTGGTGCTTGGAGCATTTTGGTGTACTTATGGTTGATCTATTAAAGGAAAATCTCTCTCTCTCTCTCTCTCTCTCTCTCTCTCTCTCTCTGCATTTGGTAAAACTCTTCCTTTTGCACATTCTCTTGGATTCTTTCCTTGTATTTTTTATTTTACTTTATGTTTCTAACAACTATGTATCCTAAAATTGGGCAATTCAAGAAGATATTAACATAAGTGTAAAGGATGTTACATTTGGTGTCAACTTGGCATTGTGCATGGATGAGAACTTGGATCATTTTAGAATGTTGAGTTGTCGATGCATAAATTTTTCATCCTCATGAAGAGCCTCATAATTATTGATGATGAGATGGTTACAACTACAAATGAAGAAGATAAAGATGGAGGAGTATGTAGCATAACTCGTGACTTGGCTTTTCATCGAAATTACAAATTTGAAGTTATCTTTAAGTGTAAAAGTGACTTATGTCACATGTTTGTAATCAAATTAGAAAGTAAGTTTTATTTACGTAAAAGTTGATAAATTTCTAAATAAAATAAAGCTTATTTTATTTTCTCAAAAATTACAAGGGTAGTTACTAGGTGGTTACTAGTTGGTTGTCTAAAGAAGCCTATAAATACAAGGCTTATGCAATGTAAAGGGGGGGAATTTTTAAGAAAAAGGGGAGAAACTCCATCGAATTGTGTAGAGAGAATTACAAAGAATTTTTATGTTCATACTTTGTACTTGAAGGATTTTGAACTTGTATATTTTCAAAAGAATAACCAAGAATGCATTTAATTCATATGTCTTAAATGTATTTTTCAGTTATTGCTATCGATTTCCCGTATGTTAAATTGATAATCCCTTTGAGTATATTGGATATATGTAAAAGATGAAGCATGTTCATAGCCTGGTATCTCGGTTAGAAAATGTTGAGGTTGTCTATTTCCTCATATGTTGGAGCACGTTTTCTTTCTTTCATCGATTTCACATATCCAACTTTTCACACATTTAAAACCCCTTTGTAATCTGTTATCATTTGGGAATCCCATATGGTATTCATATGTCTACTGTTGGGTTTTTTGCCATCTATTTCCTTTCATTTTGTTTTTTTCTCCTTTTTGTACTTTCAAGTGAAAAGTACTCAGAAAATACCAAATACCCCTATCTTACAAACAAATTTTCCCCTCTCAAATGTAGAGGAAGATTGAAACCAGATAGTGATCATATTACAATCTCTCCAACTGTTGGCACAATTTTCACTGCTCACAAGGTAAACATGGTAAATTTTTAAGAAGCACTCACAATGACAAATCTATTTACCAACACAAATTAACATAGTATGACTTAATATAATAACCATAGAGTAATATTTGCAAAACTATGACTCAATATAAATATATTATAATTTGATTGATCTATAGACTTTAAGCATTTCTCTATTATTTGAGAAATTTATTTCGTGAGTGAGTACGATCTGTAAACTATATTTAAACAAATTAAAAATCTCCATAAATTAAATCTAGAGGAAAATTAGACCATAAAATATGGAAGCTAAGATTTATTATGATAATAATAATTCAAAGAGATTTCATTCCTAGATCTCAATAGATCATTACTTAATGCAAATTTCATATTCATATTGGCTTAGGAATTTTAAACAACTTAGAAATTCTTGTAAGTTAAAACCAAAGAAAAAAAAGATTTTATTTCCCAAGTTCAATAGATCATTAAGTAATATCATAAGTATATCGACTCTAGTTGAAATTCTTTTAGAAGGATTTCTAGAGCTTAAAAGAAACTATCATAAATATATCGACTCTAGTAATATTTTGACGACTTAGAAATCCTTGTAAATTAAAATTTGTAAAAAAAAAAGATTTCATTTTAAGAGCTTGATAGGTTATTACTCAATGGTAACTATCATATTTATATTGGCTCAAGTAATATTTCAGCAACTTAGAAATCCTTGTAAATTAAAATGTGTAAAAAAATATTTCATTTCTAGGGCTCGATAGATCATTACTCGACAAAAATATCATATCTATATTGGCTATAGAAATATTTCAGCAACTTAGAAATCCTTGTAAATTAAAATCTGTGAAATAGGATTTCATTTTTAGAGCTCAAAAGATCATTACTTTAATGGAAACTATCATATATATTGGTTCTAGTAATATTTCAACTTGGAAATCCTTGTAAATTAAGATTTGTAAAAAAATATTATATTATTATAGCGTAATATATCATTGCTTAATGGAAACTATCATATTAGGTTCTAGTAGTATTTCAACAACTTAGGAATCCTTGTAAATTAAAATATTTTAAAAAATTGCATTTCTATACTTTAATAGATCATCACTTAATGGAAATGGTCATATTTATATTGGTTATAGTAATATTTCAATAATTTAGATATCCTTATAAATTAAAATTTGTTAAAAAGGATTTAATTTCTAGAACTCAATAGGTCATTACTTAATGGCAACATCATATTTATATGGGCGCTCTAGTAAGTTTTCAACAACTTACATCATATTTATATTTATATGGGCGCTCTAGCAAAAATTCACATCTAGAACTCAATAGATCATTATTAAGTGGAGACTATTTCAACCACTTACAAATCTGTGTAAATTAAAATTCAAAAAAATAAATCATGTTTAGAGTTCAATAGATCATTTATTGAAAACTATCACATTTATATCAGCTCTAGTAATATCTCAACAACTTTGAAATTCTTGTAGATTAAAATTTGTATAAAAAGATTTCACATTTAGAATTTAATTGTTACTTAATGGAAACTATCATATATTCATATCAGCTCTAATAATATTTCAACTCTAATAATATTTAACAATATAAAAAAGTTCTTATATTACTTGTGCAAAGTAATTTAGAACAACTCTCTTTCTTAAAAAATCATCAAAGGAATTGAATATCCTTTTCTCTTTTATCTTCCTAAGATATCTCAAGAAAATCATTTAATGCCTTTTATATTCATTTGAAAAAGCCGTTCAATGTGTGATTCATCTTGCTGTGACTAGTAATACTAATATAAGCATAGATGTACAACTGGTAATTTCTTAACTATCTCTTACGACTAGTGGGAAAAAAACCAGCTTCTACCAATGCCTAAAGTTCTTTCTAAGAGCATTAATCATAAACAACTAAAAACCTAACTATTTGCTTTTATGTCAAGCAACTACATTTCAATGCCAATTCGTCCAATTTGGCTTGAAATTCCTCAATTGCTGCATCATCATTCTCATCCAGCCATTCCTCAACAGTATTTAGTTCCCACTGATATCATCTGCAACGCTTGTCTCCATCGTTCCCCTGCTCTTGGCCTCTCTCACCCTACTTTTCATGTTGCAAATATAACATTCCAAAGTGTTTTTGGCCATATGCTTCTTTGCCATTTCT
>MU227035.1:3542203-3559572 GCA_018584345.1 Thuja plicata
CATCCTGAGGAGTACTTTTCTCTTCAGCAGGATTCATCTTCAGCACTGCTTGACCCTTCAGCTCCATTCATCGAGCCACTAGGTGCAGTTGTTGAGGACTCTACAGAGGACATTCATCTCCTCTTTGTTGACAGTGTCAGCACACCTGTCATACCTCTTACATTGCGGATTCCCTTTCAGTATCCTCATGTCTACTCCTTTGAGCATTAGCTCAGCCTTCCAGTGACACCTCATCTTTCAAGGTCACCTCTTTAGTGCCCACTTCCTTTCACTCCTTTGCATTGGAGTCATGGTGGTGTATTCATTGATCCAGGGGTTCTTTCATTTCGGGGGGGCTTTGGAGCCTCGACCCTCTCTCACGGGGGGGTTGGCAGCACACATTGTACTACTGGCTTTGAGAGAGTCTCTTGAAGTCATTCTTTTTGTCTTTTCTTGCTTTTTTATCTCTTTTTGGAGAGGATTTTTTCCCACTGGGTTTTCTCCTTTGTCTCCGATTTATAGAGATTTCCTTATTGTTGGGTACCTGATCAGGCCTTGTTGCCGGGACCCTCTTTCCCTGCTTTCATAGCTATGCTAGGTTAGCTTACCTCCTGAGCTTCGCTTAAGGGGGGTGTTAGAGTAATTAGTTAACTTAATCTTTTTTCACTTAAGTTGTCTCTTAGGTGCATATAATTAATACTTTATATTAATTATATTGCGCAACCTAGTCTTTCTGTTTTAGGGTTTGTTCACCTTTATAGGCTGAACTTTGTAATGTTTTTTCATATCTTAGAGAATAATATTGTGACTCTTCTTTTGAGCATCTCTAAGTTCTACTTTTTCATTTTTGTGCTTCTACTTTGTATCAGGTTATTTGCATGCAGGTGTATTTGGGTTCTGTGGATTTGCATGTTTCTCAAATCCTACATGCCTTCCCAAAGTAGGAATTTTCGCTTGGGAAGAAATTCAAGGTAGAATTCTAACTACCAATTGGTTCAAGAAAATTATATTCTATGGTCCTTCTAGGTGTGTTCTATGTTACACCAATGAAGAGGACATGAATCATCTGTTGCTTACTTGTCCCTTTGCATTGGAATGTTGGCATTGACTTTGTGTAAAACTGGGATGGTCTATAGCTCTTCCAAATGAAATTCTTTCACTTTTCACTTCATGGCCTCAGCTCTCCAAAGATAGCTTATGTGGAAATTTATGGATAATCACACCTTCAATTATGATTTGGGAAATATGGAAGGAAAGGAACAAAAGAGTTTTCCAAGATAATTCTATGGACAAATCCTCACTCCTAAACTGAATTGAAGCATCTATAGTGGAAGTCATGAATGATAGGATCCAATTACAAAGTGCACAAAAAAAGTATTACACCAGTTGGGATGATTACATGATCAAAAATTGGTTCGGGCTTAAGTCTCCCCCTACAATTGGCATTGGAGTTAAAGCAAATGCTACCCTCAGAGCTAACTACAAGTGGAAACCTCCTTCTATGGGTTGGTATAAATTGAATTTTGATGGAGCTTCAAAGGGAAACCTTGGTCTTTCAGGGGCGGGTTGTATTATTTATTCTAGTGATGGTTCCTTGATTTCCAAATTGGCAAAACCATTGGAAATTGGCACAAGCAATTTGGTAGAATTTAAAGCTCTACTATTGGGACTGTAGATGGTATTTGAAATGGGCATAAAAAAACTAGAAATTGAAGAGGATTCCTTGATCACAATCAATGCAGTTAAAACATGGTCTTCAAATTGGAAATTGCATGCAATTCTGGAGGTGATTCTAAATTTAATTAAAAAAATTGAATTCACAATGACTAATCATATATACCGGGAAGGAAATGTCATGGTCGATGATCTGGAAAATAAGGCAGCTCTAGGTGAACACATCAAATACACTGAGCATTTTGGTTGGGCAAGTGGTACATTTTAGCAACGGTCTTTGGGAGTCCAATCATAGTAGCTCAACCTGAGTCTCTTCGACTTCAATATAGATTTGAGGCCTTGGCAGAATATGTCCATTGGGGTTGATGTGATGGCTCCTGACACTTTCAAAGGGCTCTTTTTATCCCCGAGTCTAGATGAAGCCACAAGATTGCAACATATCTCCCCAGATTCACTTTTTGTGAATTGAACTCTTTCATTCAATTCACATCACATCATCCTGGCAGATCCTGTCCTTGGGCTCTATCACATGAAAAATCTCTTCCTCCTTTCTAGCACAACTTCCATCTCTTTTTTAGGAATGACTGGAGCTGTTTTAGGCTGAACTTTTGAAGTGTCACTAAAGTTGGGAATTGCCATCTTTCGGTTTCATCTTGAGAAACGACATTGACAAGGAGAGTATGATTCTCAGAGTTATGCCAGATTGTGATGTGCTAACATCAAGTGGTTTCACTTGCATTAAGTTGGTGAGTTTATTATCTTAGCATTACTAAATTTTTTCTACTAAGAGGTTTTCTTGAGATCAAGAGTGATAGACTTCTGAGACAGAAAGATGGATTCCCTAATTAAATTTGGTTTTGATATTGAATAAATCACCTTGGAAACCCCCATTACCTCCAATCAAATCAATGAAGTTTATATCTATCAGCATCCACTATTCACTCATGCCGTGAGGAAAGTTTTAGGCTACAATTTTCTATGTACAAATTACAGGTTCAGGGTTTCTTCAGATATGTGCATGGGATTGCTTGCAATTATTCTGGTTGTTGGGGCTTGAAAGTCACTGGCAGAGGATTTGTGTGACCATTTTTTCTCTGGGAATATCATAGTGGGGCTCCATAAGGTAGTCATGAACATCAATGTAGATCTCACAATGCCACTACCCTTTGACTTAGCCATAAAAATGACTACAGGCCAACCCTTCCCTAGTTTTGGAATTGTCCCCAGATGAAATATATATGATGGACCACCTCAAAGCCTTCACATTCTTTGGGGATGGGAATGGGAAGACCATCAACTGTAGCTTTTCATGATGAGGAGAGGTTTAAAATTCCTCTCTAAATTCCTAGGAATTGAGGAAGGTTTAAATGTCCTGTATGGTGACAATTTAGATGAAACTCTCCCTTGGGTTTATCAATGCAAATATGATGAAATATTGGATGGGTTGGGGATTTCTGACTCCTCAGATAATGTAGTCGAAGGGGAGGAAATGGAGGTCGACTCTGATGATGACAGTGGCGAGGATGAGGATGAAGGTGATGAAGCAGAAGATGAAGATAATGAGGAGGCGGAAGATGAGGAGATTGGCGAACCAGAGGAGGAATCTTTTGAGGATGAACTAGAGGATCAAGACTCTCCAGCCTTGGGTGACAGCTCTAAATCTAGTTTTGGAGCAACAACTGAGAACCACACCACTTCTCCCTCTGTGTGACCTCACGAGATAAGTCCATTTGGGGCTGTATGAATTTTTCATTTTGAATTTTGCTTTGTTATTCAATCTTTGAATTTTGACCTACTAAAAAAGTTTACTCTGGTTTGAGCCTAGGTGCTTTGTTTTGGGTTCATAATTCTCTTGGTAGGATTGGGTTATGAACCGGTAACTTTTTTGTATGTTTCCTTTCGTTTTACAGTTTATATATTAATACAAATCTCGACTTCGGCCCCTTAATGATAAAAAAAAAAGAAAAGGTAGGCCGTTGGGAGAAATGACCTCAAAGACAACTCCCACGTATCTAATTAAACCACATTTTCTATATTAATTAATGATTCTCACACCAAAATAACAGAGTATGAAATGTGAGGTGAAACACATACTCCGTAAAGTGTCTTCATCAATGTCGATAAGATTTAAACTATAAATGTTGATAAAAAACAATGTGTGTATGTGTATATGTGTATATACATATATGTGAGTATTAATTTATATATATATAACTATATAGTTAAATCTTGATAGCAATATAATCATTTATATATAATCAAAAGTTAATTTAAAAATTTAGTGAATGTGCGTATATATGTACATATAGACAGATAATTTTTATTTAAAAATAATTATAAAATTTAATTGATATAGAAAAATAAATATATGATATAAAGAAATATGCAAACTCTATAATTCATTAGGTGTACTTCCTTATTTTTTATAATTTTGATTTAACACTAATTAAAATTTTTAACAAGATAGAAAAAATGAAGATATAATATGAAGAAATATGCAAATTCTATAATTCATTACATGTGCTTCCTAGTTTTTCAGACCTTGAAGATAATGATGATAATGCTCATCTTGTTGTAAATAAAAATAAGATAGGAAAATCTACAAACAATAACTGTTATGTTGATCGTAAGGATGTGAAAATAAGTAGTGATTTGGAGTCTATTGAGTTGGGTATCAAGGATGAAAATATTGGTGTTATGCATCCAAGTTTTTAGCTAAGAGAATGGGAACATGATTTTTCACATTTTTTTTTGTAGATTGTATTTCTAATGAGATCTTTGTCAAGCATATATTTACTCTCATGAAGGTGAGGGGAAGCTTTAATTTCATAGAATTGTATTTATATGCAACTATTAATTTGGTCACATACTTTTCTATGCACTAACTAGATATTATAAAAAAAATTACTCATGTTTTTCTTTTCTTGATGATGATTTATTTATTGAAACAAACTCAGTTTTGAATTCAAATATGTCTAGTGCAAACTACCCAACTTAAACCTCACACAATAAGGGTTGACCCTTAGTCATGTGGGAGCTCAAACTTATAACTCCATTTCAACTTTTTCCATCCTCATACAATAAAATTTGTCACACTTTTTGTACTCGATTTCCATCCACAGTGCAAAAAAATTGTGAGGCCTTCATCCAAACCTTCTTGTAGTTGGATATATTTAAATCTGATTTTAATAAACCATTCCTGTGTTCTCGTGTGTATGAGAGGCTTTTAAATTATTTATTTTTTACTTTTTCACGAGACCATTTCAATTTTAATATAGTAGTTAATGATTGTTTTTTTTTTTAAATTCACTTAATTTATTTCATTGTTGCATATCTCCTACTTATCAATTACATGAAAAATTTAAATAATAATATTATTATATATAAATAATAATATACTAATATAATATTATATAAAGACTATATAGAATAAATTAATTAAAAAATAGTAATATAATAATACAAATATAATATGATAATAACAAATAGTTCCAACTATATTTCAAAAATGAAAAATCGGATTGGAAACTTCCTGAATTGACCAAATCGGGAATTAGATCAAATCCATCATTTTCTAATTCGTGCAACCAAATGGGGCCTAAGATCATTTTAAGGATACACTTAATTCAAAGGATTTCAGTAAATTTATTACAAATTATTAAGGTATAACTTAATATGATAATCATATCGTGATAGTTGTGAAATAATTGTCTTGGAGATGAAATCAAGTAATCATTCTCAATTATAGAATTGATTTAAATTAGAATTATTTAACAATATAAGTAATTTTTTTTTTAGTTCTCCATAGGGATACATCCACCCCACCAAACGCTAGCATCCCCTGGGACTTCAGGATGCCGCAGCGCCACCCGTCAACTATCGATCGATCATTACCTGAGGCCCGACCTCTCAAGTGATGATTAAAGGCCTCCTTTCACTATATTTTGACATTTTGTACTTGTTTTGATATCATGCTAATCTAGTTATTATTTTACTTCCTAATAGGCTTATACATCTTTTCATAACTAGCATTTTAATTACCTTATGTATAGTATATAGTAAATAAACCCCCCTCCCATTGTTATCCCGCTACCATCCCCAAATTGAGGCCCCTTTGTTCCCCCATCCTGGAAACTTGTTGCCCATCCCCGACGATACTGTAACTATGTTTTTTTTCTAAATCTAGTGATTATAATGTAAATAATATAAAATCATGAGGAACATCAAATGAAGTATTTTCTCAATATAAATACTGTATAGTAAAAAAATGGAAGCACTTCCATGGTAGACTGGTTCAGCCTTCCAAATAAGTTGTTTGGAGTCATATCAAGTGCCTTGAATGGGTTCCTGACCTTGACCTGGCTTTCCCCTTGTTTTTCCTTTCTTTCCACTTCTTTCCAACCTAATTTTTGCATCCTCAACTGCAAATCTGAGGTCTTTGACCTCAGGGTCAGGGTCGACCTTTTGGGTCTATGTTGACCTTGACCCTGACCTAGGTCAAGGTTGACCTCACCTTGATCCAGGGTTCAAATCTCAGGGTCCCACAATTTTTGGATGTCAGTCTTTGCAAAAATTTATTTCCCACTTCCCGGTCGGCTATTTCGGGTTCCAAATCGGTGATTCCTAAATTATATTTAACTTAGGTCCTCTCCTAGGGGTAAAGGCTTTAATTGGAATTTAATTCTCCTATGTTGGCCTCCTTAGAAGATTGTGCCCTAATTTCATATTAAAGGAAGCTTTCTCCTCTCATTTTCTCTAAGCGATATTGAGAAAGAAGAAGTCCTCTATGAAAGCCTAAGCATCCTTAAGTGATAGATTCTAAGTATCATCAAGCAAAAATTTCAAGCATCCATTGTTCTACATGTTTTCAAGGTGTTCAAGTCTTCCTCTCAAGCATTCAAGTTCTCCATTGAAGATCAAGGATTCAAGCTTTCAAGCATTTGAAGGGATTAGGTTCAAGCATTCAAGATTCATCATTCAAACCCTAGATCTAGCCATCATGGTGGTGTGATCTTCCTTCAAGATCCTTTGTCCATCATCAAGACTCTTTTCAAGGTGGATTCCAAGTATACAATCATGGAGGTTTATGGTCTTTATTGAGTCAGAACTTTCATATTTACATACTTGCTATATTTGACTTACAATTTCATATCTATTAAATATCATAGCTTCATTCTTAGATTCAATTCTACTACTTGCTAGCATTCTATACTTTATTTATTTCAAGGTTAATTCCTAAATTAGGGTTTGACTAAGGCAAACCCCTCCTCCACAACAAACAAACCTCTTTTTCTTGCAAGTACAAGTTTGGGACTGCAAATTTGGACTCAGATCTGGATACCTTTTTCGGCTTTCTTTCGGGCTCTGCGAACAGATTTTCTGTCGACGTTGTGCAGGTCAGGGTCGACATTATTGGGTCAGGGGTGACATTTGTGGGTCAAGGTCAACCTTTTTCATAAGACGGTGTCGAATCAGAAAAATATTTCTGGGTTTTGTTCATCTTTGCACTCTGGTTTCAGATCATACTTCAGATTTTCCAGAAACAGTCTACATACCTCAGAAAATAACATTTTTTGGATCTGCAATTCTTTAAGGTTGGTTCTTCTTCTCATCCTTTTCAATTATTGTCATATATCATAACTACATTTTTAATTAACATAATTTAAGATTTCCCTCTTTGTTTTCATTTCCAAATGGTTGATTCATTTGTGCATTAATCCCTCTTTTCGGTTGATCAACTTGGCTCTTTCATTTGTGCATTTGAGGATAAAAGTGGATCATCTTATTTTCCTCTTAATACACATTTCAATAAAAACTTCAATTAAATTTAAAGGTTACTTGGAAATACAACACATTTCAAACCTAATTAATCAAACAACAAACACAAATATAAACCACCAATTTTCTTCCTTTACATTTTGGTGAAACCGTGATAGACAAATCCTTCTCTTTGGTGTTAGATTTACATTTTAGATTAGAAACTTGCATCTTAAAATAATAAAATTTAAATTTAAATAAATCTTCATAAAAATACAAAAACACTTCTTGCATTTCATTCATTATGAAGATCTTTTGGTGTATGGCTATTTTTCTCATTATTCTTCTCTTAGCATCTCTTTATAGTACTTATGATGTGTATGAGAATATTCTCCATTTTATTACATTCATCACTCTTCATGGTGCACTTGCTTATGCCATTATGAGATTGACCAATACTAGTCTCCTTACTTTTAAAACTTTTATTAAGGATTTGTGTAATGTACTCATTACTCTTTTGGATTATGTGAAGAATTTGGTAGATGATACACCATTGCCTAATCTTCCTAATCTTCCTCTTAACCTTCCTAATCCAATTCCTAATACTCCTACTCCTATTTTCCCATCTTCCATCCCTAGTTCTTCTCACACTTTTGTTGAGGCTCAAACTATGGTACAAGATGAGGATGTGCAAGAATTCCTAGATTTACCTTCCCCTTCTTATCCGGTCCATGATAATATTAAAGGAAAATCCCAAGAAACTTCTCCTAAAACCATCATTCCACCTTACACAACATTTTCTCATGAACACAATAATCAATCACCTCCTATAGAAGCTTTGCAAGATAGATACACTACCGGATATACTATGGTTGATAAACAAGATTATAAGGGTTTAGGGCTTGGTGTTAATGAACATGGCATTAAAAACCTGATTCATGTGTCTCCTAAACAAAATATGCATGGTATAGGCTTCCCGCCTTCTCAATTTGAGGTAGTTGATCTTAAATATCATCCTCCTCTTCATATTCTTCTTCCAACACCTACCTTAGATCACCCTGATACTCCTCAAGATGTGGCTAAAAAGGTGTATGTCTAGTTAATGAGTTCCAAGAAAGAAATTTTCAAACCCATTCTGAGAAATGCTCTCTCTAAATATAAATGTCCTTTTCATTATAGTAATAAACATTTAATTGATGATTGTGTGCATTTAAAGCTATATGTTAGAGAAAGAGTTGCTTTGGGAATTATATCTCATTCCCGTGCAGTATTACAATTTCTTCATAATTTGAATATAGGGCATTCCCCTCATTCTTCTACAAGTTAGATTGCATTTTTCCTCTTGTCTCTTCACTGGGGGCCAAGAGCTATCTTATTCCAGTCCTTTAGGATCCATTTTTCTCTTAGCATGTATTTTGTTTCGAGTTTAATTGGTTATTCTTTCTATATTCTATCCCTATAAATCATTCATGATATCTTTTCCAGGACATTTGTTTTCAAAGGATAACTCTTTGCTATAAAATCTCTTGATCTAATTTTATATATCCCTTTCCATCACACTTGGCGGGAAAGGTATTTTACTTTTTCCTCTTTCTAAGGATTCACTTTCCTTAGCTTAGTGGCATTTGATTATCATCTAACATTATTTCCTTATAAAGATGTATGTTTTTGACTATGGAAACCCTCTTATGTGAGAGGTGATTGTCCTAGGTCATCACCTCTTCTTTATTTTGTAAACTATGCTTTTGATAAACTATTTCTCTTGCTTTGGGTTAGAGTCCTTCATCCGAAGATTCTGCTTCCTCTTGATTATAGGGGGATTGTTGATTGAATCTTTGGTCCCTCTTTTCTTTAGAAGATGAAATTTTATCCTAAGCACTCCTCTATGGTGAGGGTCTTGTTGATAAGATCTCTTCCTTTTTTAGGATCCCTTTTCCATAAGTGACATATCCATTTCACAAATATCTATGTTCTTGGATGTAAGGGTCAAGGCTCTTCGCTAAGAATATGGTATAAATTGTTGTTAAGCTGGATATCTCCTTACCTTGTGAAGTAGGTATCCTCTTTTCTCTTCCTTATCCTGCCTAGTAGGTAGTCATGATAAGGAGGGGGGCATATAAAGGGTCTCCCTTATACTATAGTTTATATTGATTTAGATTTTGTAGCATGCTAAATCCTTGGAAGGTAATGCACAAAAGTTGCTAAATACTGAAGAGACACGCATTTTTAATTTTATTTTTGCTAAATCCTAAAGAGATACACACCCTTTTATTTTACAATATTCTAAATTCTCATAGGGTAACGCACATAAGTTACTAAATCCTGAAGAGATACGCACCCTTTTATTTCACAATATGCTAGATCCTCGAAGGGTAATGCACATAAGTTGCTAAATCCTGAAGAGATATGCACCCTTTTATTTTACAATATGCTAAATCCTTGAAAGGTAACACACATAAGTTGATAAATCTTTAATGGACATGCATTTTATATTCCATAGTGATACAAGAATGTGGATCTATGGATATTTTAAAGGCCGTCAGAAGACGCATTTACAATTACAATTATAGTTTATGGGTGAACCTGTTGGGCTCTCCCTCCTTGGTGATTCATAGTAAGTTGGGCATCTTACTAGGCAAGGTAATCACTTTTTTTTTTCACTCTTTTTACTTTCGTGCTAGTAGGATTAGATCATGAAGCTATGTTATCTATAGTGTTGCTTCGGTATTGCTTATGTAATCATGTATGTTTTGTATGATTGATTTCTCTTTACTTTTATATATTTATGTATGTATGTTGAGTAAGAATTCTTGGTCTAGGGGATCATTTCCTTGACTTAGTGATATTCTATTTCATTGCGATCCACCAGTGTCTTTCTTCTAACTTTACCGTGAGCATGTTTGATTTCTATACTCTCGCTAAAGTGGGGGCTAAATGTATGGTCAAAAAATGGAAGCACTTCCATGGTAGACTGGTTTAGCCTTTTGACTAAGTGGTTTGGGGTCATATCAAGCACCTTGAATGGGTTCTTGACTTTGACCTGGCTTTCCCCTTGTTCTGCCTCTCTTTCCACTTCTTTCCAACCTGATTTTTGCATCTTGGACTGCAGATCTAAGGTCTTTGACCTCAGGGTCAGGGTCAAACTTTTGGATCTATGTTGACCTTGACCCTGAACTTTTTCAAGGTTGACCTTGACCTTGACCTAGGATTCAAATCTTAGGGTCCCATAGTTTCTGGACGTCGGTCTTTGCAAAAAGTTATTTCCTGCTTCCCGGTCAACTATTTTTAGTTTTGAATCGGTGATTCCTAAATTATATTTAACTTAGGAACTCTCCTAGGGGTAAAGGCTTTAATTGGAATTTAATTCTCCTATGTCATCCTCCTTAGAATATTGTGCCCTAATTTCATATAAAAGGAAGCTTTCTCCTCTCATTTTCTCTAAGCGATATTAAGAAAGAAGAAGTCCTCTATGAAAGCCTAAGCATCCTTAAAGTGATAGATTCTAAGTATCATCAAGAAAAAAGTTCAAGAATCCATTGTTCTACATGTTTTCAAGGTGTTCAATTCTTCCTCTCAAGCATTCAAGTTCTCCATTGAAGATCAAGGATCCAAGCTTTCAAGCCTTTGAAGCGATTAGGTTCAAGCATTCAAGATTCATCATTCAAATCCTAGATCTAGCCATCATGGTGGTGTGATCTTCCTTCAAGATCCTTTGTGCATCCTCAAGACTCTTTTCAAGGTGTATTCCAAGCATACAATCATGGAGGTTTATGGTCTTTACTGAGTCCAAACTTTCATATTTACATACTTGCTACATTTGAATTTTACAATTGCATATCTATTAAATATCATAGCTTCATTCTTAGATTCAATTCTACTACTTGCTAGCATTCTATACTTTATTGATTTCAAGGTTAATTCCTAGATCGGGGTTTGACTAAGGAAAACCCCTCCTCCACAAAAAAACCTCTTTTTCTTGTAGGTATAGGTTCGGGACTACGGATTTGGACTCAGATCTGGATACCCTTTTTGGATTTCTTTTAGGCTCCGCAAATAGATTTTCTGTCGACGTTGTGCAGGTTAGGGTCGACATTATTAGGTGAGGGGTGACATTTGTTGGTCAAGGTTGACCTTTTTCATAATAAGGTGTCCGATCGGAGAAAGATTTATGGGTTTTGTTTGTCTCTTCATTTCGGTTCCGGATCATACTTCAGATTTTCTAGGAATAGTCTACAGACCTCAGAAAACAACATTTTCTAGATCTGCAATTCTTTAAGGTTGGTTCTTCTTCTCATCCTTTTCAATTATTGTCATATATCATATCTACATTTTTAATTAATATAATTTAATATTTCCCTCTTTTTTTTCATTTCCAAATGGTTGATTCATTTGTGCATTAATCCCTCTTTTGGGTTGATCAACTTGGATCTTTCATTTGTGCATTTGAGGATAAAAGTGGAACATCTTATTTTCCTCTTAATACACATTTCAATACAAACTTCAATTAAATGTAAAGGTCAAGGAAATACAACACATTTCAAACCTAATTAATCAAACAACAAACACAAATATAAACCACCAATTTTCTTCCTTGACAAATACATTCATAACTTGATCAAGAACCATATATTTCATGTATTTTCTTTATCACATGAGGAATTCATGTCTTATGTGAGTACTATCTATAAATTAGATTGAGATGGACATGGACATTAAGTGACAATCTTCCATTTTTTTGAAATTAGACCATAAATATAAAAAACTAAACTTCCTAGTGATAATTAAAAAATTTCCCTAATTTTCAGAGATCAATAGATCATTACTTAATAGAAATCAATATATTGACTCTAATAATATTTAAACTTAATTTTTTTCTAAATTTAAAATCTGTTACAAATATTTCATATTTCTACTCCTTAATCACTTGAGAACAATTCCCTTTTAACTTCTTAAAATTTTTTTATCAAAACCATCAAATTTGTATAATTTCCATTTTAAAAGGCCATTTCTTGTCTCATTCCTCGTACTGTGATTTGTAATATTAATATAAGCACATATGTATAACTTAATAGTTTCCTTAGTGTTTCCTTAGAAAAGGTGAAAAAAAGTAAAACCACCTTCTCCCAATCCCCAATGCTCTTCTTAACATGATGACGTATACTCATAAACCAAGACAACCTAAGTATTTTATTTTATGTTAAGCACCTAAATTTCAATGATAGTTCATCCAATTTGGCTTGAAATTCCTCAATTGCTGCATCATCATTTTCATCCAACCATTCCTCAATAGTATTTAGTGCCCCACTCATATCTTCTACAACACCCATCTCCATCATTCCCCTGCTCTTGACCTCTATCACCCTACTTTTCATGTTAGAAATGTAACACTCTAGACTATTTTTGGCCACAAGTTTCTTTGCCATTTCCTCATCCTCTTTTCAAAATTCATATGCGTCATCCACCATTCTATCTATCTCCTCCTTCCTTAGTCTCTCACGCTCATTTGTAACAGTAATCTGATTGTTTTCCCTTGTTCCCACATCCTAGGTAAAGGCTGTAAAAATTCCCTCTCCATTCACTTCAAAGTAAACTCTTGTATCTACCACGTCACAGGGCGCAGGATGAATTTGCCCAACAAATTGTTGTGTCCAACCAAAGGTCTCTCGCCTTCATAAATTGAAATTCTTGCACTTGTCTGGTTATCATACAAAGTGGTGAAAGATGATTCTATCAGAGTAGGAACGGGAGTATTGCGGGGAACTATTAGGTCCATGCATTGTTTCACTACTTGGTGTTTGCTCATCTTGGAGTCTTCCATGCATTGTTTCACTAATTGCATGCATTTGTCAGTGTTGAGCTCCTCAAACTTGGCCCTCCTGATCTTTGTGTGGAAATATTACCCTTCATATAGGCTATCTATGTCAATTAAAGTCTCTACTACCGAAGACAAACTTCTTTTTTCCCTCTCGCACTCTGAACGTAGTCTCCAAAGAGCTTTGGGACTTGCTCTCATATCCATTTTATATTTTTTGTTGAACAACTGAGCACAATAATTGAGCATCCTATTGTCAAAATCTTCACCTCCCGAATGCATGTCCCCTCCAACAGCTTTTACTTCAACCTTACCTCTTTCAACCACAACAATAGATACATCGAAGGTACCTCCTCCAAGGTCAAAAACTAGAATGGTTCTTGTTCCTTCCTCCAATGAATCAAAGCCATAAGTTATTCCTGTAGCTGTGGGTTCATTGATGATATGCATGACATGAAGCCCTGCAATCATACTGGCATCTTTAGTTGTTCACTTTTGCGAATCATTAAAATAAGCAGGAATGGTAATGACAACATTCTTTACATCACACTAGAGGTATTGTTTGGCTATTATCTTCATTTTCAACAGCACCATGGACGAGATTTCCTCAGTCACAAATAGCCTTTTCTCACCTTTATAAACCAATTCAACTATAGGCTTGCCATTCTTACCGGGAATGATAGTGAATGGTCACAATTGTTTGTCAGAGGACACAAAGGGATCACTATATCTTCTTTCAATGAGTCTCTTGACATCAAACACAGTATTGGTAGGATTAGTTTCTCTATTTTTGTAAGATATTTTAGTTATAGAAGTTCTCCATATCTTGCTATGTGTTTGTCTAGAGAATTTAGAGTCAAGCTAGGAGGATATTTATCTACAGATTGGTTCCATATGTTGTTTAGGATCAGATATTGCACAATAATCACTATCTAAGGCTAAGATAATTTCAAAAAATTGTGTCAAACCTTATGCACATAGTCCAAATCTAACCAATCAAAATTTAAGGGAGAGAGAAATTCATATAACACAACATCTAATATGGTCTAAATAATTGCACAGGCAAATTCAAGAATGCTAGAATTTTTTATTGGTTGAGTAGGACACATAAGAAAATTAATGTCCAATATATTTGGAGTTTGTTTTAGGCTGGACATGGTAAAGGAGAAAAGGATGGTGCTAGTGCATGTGTTAAGAGAGCCCTATGTAGAGAGCAACTCAAATTCGAGGAAAATGAAGAATGTGAGAATATGGAATGGGTTAAAGAATGGAAATAGAAATCCTTAACACCTAGTGAGCCACAAGATCAAGATGATATAAGAATTGTAGACCTAAATAATGCATTTGTATCAGAAGATTATGATCATGTTTCAGACCTCATACGACTTGGTAATTTAATTCAATTTCTTGTAAAACTTTAAACAATATTATTAATGTATGTCATATGATTTATGATTGTATTTGAAATAAACATATAAGAATTTTTATTTGTACATGTACTTAATTTTTCTTTCCAGGACATGTGTATGTTGTTGTTGCACCTGACGATAATGAAGAGCAGATTGATTATTGGCTAGCTTGATGTGTAGAACCTAAGAAAAAGTTGATATGTCATGAAGTAGATAATGATGGTTTCCAGTATCCAATTGGGTTTTTTGTGGTTGTTGGTACATGGCTACAAAAATACCTAACAAGAAGGAATGGTTTACCAACTTTTGAAGACTACCAATAAAAAAAGAAGATTATACATTATTCCCATTTGGTAATGGCAACAAATATCAAATTGGAAAGATACAAAGGAAGAACTGCTAATAAAATATTATGGACACTTTCAATGGAAGAGCATGAGGCAATCATAGACGCATTACAGAAAAGAGAAGATGATGATGGGACATTATGTTGAATCAAATATATACATGTAAGTTTTTGTTAATTATTTTATTTTTATATGTAGACATGTCTTCTTTCAAGTCTCATATATAGAGTTAATTACTTTGGTTTTCAGGTGTCAAGTATAACTTGACAACATAGTTGTCAGACAACTTGTGCATTTTATAACTTTTTGGCTAATCAAAGTTATAATACCAGGTGAGTGCAATTCATTTATTTAACTTTTGGAACCTATAAATGAATTTTATATTTAAATGCATATTTTTTTAATATAATTTCAACATTCATTTTGATGATGCAGGACCTCTAGAAAAACATAGGCATGAACTATTTAAACAGTTCAATGCACACTTGTATTCATCCAATTTTGGTTTTATAAAACACACGAGTGATGACATTAATTTTTTCATTAGTACACTTAGTGAAAAACATTAATAGAGATCATCGGTACAAGCACTACCGGCTGACTACAAGCATTACTTGATAGAAAAAAAAGGTCACAAGAAAATGCTAAGTATGAAATTGACCGACGAACACTGACAAGTGTTGCACCGACGAAGTGAACAAGACATCACCAACAGGTCAATAACACAACATGAAAATCATCACCGATGATAAAATTTTTGAGAACAAAAGCGACGGAGAAGAAAAAGCATACCCGATGAATAGTTCAAGAAAGGAACACCGACGACAAAGAAAACTGACCATCAGAACTGACAGTCAGTTAGAGAACCCGCAAAAAGTGGATCTGAGTTCTACACGTCAGATAAAGCATTTTAATTTTATTTATAGAGTTTTAATTTGTTTTAAATCATAACTTGAGGGTCAAGAAATCTTTATGTAAATGTTTTAAAGCATCCTAATGGATCAAAAACATATCTAACTAAAGATCAAGGTCAAGTTGTAAACCTTGGATCTAGAGTTAACTTACGCAAGCATTAATCAAGAATTGAGCTAAAATCTAGTATAAATAGATGTTCAATCAATTTTGAATTAAGAATTCATTGTTTTTGATAGCCACGAAAATTATCTAAGGAGAAGAAGGAAGAATTCATGCAAAGTTCAGAAACATATCACACAAGTTAGCAAGAACACACAGAGGCTACCGACGAGCAGACAAAGGTATTATTCAATCATGAAAAGATGATTACTCATACATAGGAAGCTTTATGGATCTATTATCATCAATTGGAGATTACATACATCATTAGATCAAAGACTTATGTAGTTGCATTCTAACAAGTGCATCACATCTAAAATCCTTTTGTAGAAGGTGGACTTAACCGTTCTTTACAAATCTCTTAATAGAGTGCACACTTAACAGTGTTGCTAAAGCTTCAAATGAAGTAGATCTTAATAGGTCTCCACTGTAATACTCCTAACAGGGTAGGTCATCAAAAGTGACCAATTGTAAGCCTTAACCAACCCCTTCTTATCTATAGATAGTGAAGTCTTGTGGGTAACAATCCCCACCGCAGTTTTTACTTCCTAACAGGAGTTTTTTGTGATATCATATCTTGTGTCATGTGTTATTTATTTTCGTGAATGTTTCTTTTATGGTTACATATTAAAGAACTTATGATATGATTGCATATACATAAAGAAAGATAAATAGTTAGATAAGATAATTTACAAACTGATGATTAAGGGTTAATGGGCTAACCAAGAAATTTTTTAGAGGTACTGATTCACCCCTCCCCTCTTAGTACATCATTCCAATATAATTCCAACAATTAGTAGCAGATCTAAGTCTCTTTCTTGAAAAGATTAAATACTTAAGAGAAAAGATCAGAGCAATGGAAAAGTACAGACTGGACATGACTATTGAGAATGAGCAGCTACAAATGCAGATAAACTATGAGTAGTATAAAGAGGCAAGAATCAAGTTAAGAAAACTTCATGATGAGACAAAGATTATGGAAACCAGGTTGAATGACAAAGATTACAAAGAATTAGAAATACAAGATTACTTTGATACAACAGAATCATCAAAGAGCAAAGCTTCAGATGCATCAGTAGAAGAAATCACAAGTCTACAAGAGGTCAATCTACATCTAACAGATCAAATCAAGATGCTGCAAATCGATCAAGAAAATCAAATGGTGAAAATGATTGATGTCATGAATGATGCAAGAAAAGCTGAAAATGAAAGAACACTAGCCATTGATGATAGGAGGAAAATAACAAAGAAGCTACAAGAGAAAGAATCAGAGATTCAAAGACTTACTGAGCATCACCATGAGGTTACCAACCAGAT
>MU227035.1:3560169-3572505 GCA_018584345.1 Thuja plicata
AACTCATATGTTTGGGACTATAACACATGGGTAAACTGCACAGCATGTGGAAGGTATGGTCATATTGCTGCCAACTGTATGAGAAAGTGGACCAGAAGGTCAAGAGGTTGGACCAATCTAGGTATGGTATGTTTGCATTGTCATAAGGTTGGACATGTGATAAAATATTGCAAAGACCGACTGACAGACACAAGTACACATCCCAATGGAAATACCATTAATGACATCAAGAGAATTAGAAACAAGATGTGGGTAAAATCCACAAACACTGAAGGTGCTAGAAAAAGCAATGCAAATGGTGACACCCCATCTAATGGATCTAGTGACATCACTACATCCAACTAGATTGCACAAGTATGGAACTATATTATGACAAGTTACATTATACATTGGTTCCATTACACATAGTTCATATTGTAATATTAGCATGAATAAAAGATGCAATATATTGTTATTTTCTAAAATATTGAAAAGCAACCATCGGTTATTGGGCACAATTTTCATCGGTGAACACACACACAGAGAAAAGTTAGCACTACTTACCAAAATGTATCGGTCATTACACAAACACCTAGTTACTAAGTGTAAACCGACGGACATTGGTGAACCTTGAGTCAACAAAAGCTATCTTCGCAACTTTACCGACAATCATCGGTGAAGTCACCAAAGCTACTAGCTACCCTGATGCTTTGCACAGACACCAAAGATGTTATGAATGCCTCTACCAATGAACTTAGTCTTTATATACCGATGAGTTGGTGAGCATTAATAACAACTTAGGGCACAAAAAGGTTATAAAAGCCCAACGGGTAAACTCATTTTCGCACTTGCAGTTTTTGAGCAGAACAGAGCAAAGCAGCGCAATTTCAGAGCAATTTGGAGAGCGACCCATCAAGAATCAATTTGACGCAAAGAATTGACATTCACAGGAAATCACAGAGAATCCGTAAGTAATCACATTCACCGACCGCACTGTTTTATTTGTGAAAAGCCCCAAATTTCTGTAACACGATGGCATCAACTTCTAGAGTTGAGAAGATTAAGGAAGATAAGAATAAATCTTTCAAGCTTGTCAGCAGAGGCTCTTGTGTTGAACCCAAATACAAGCTACACCTTGAAATAGATTCACAACCTGCCAATTTTGGAGCATTCTCTAGAATCCCACCTAGGGTTTTACTGGTAGACGATGTAAGGTCCTATATTCACTACAAGATCTCAAAAATAGGAGATCTAGACCTAGATAATGCCTACAAGGCACTATGTGAAGAAGCTAGAAAGCTCAAAGAAGAGCACAAACATTTGGAAGTAAAGGGACTCACAAATGCATTGCATTTTCCCAAAGTCTTCAAAACAGAATGGATAAAGATTGTTCTTAGCAGAGTTGTGTAAGGAAACTCAGGTGTGGAAACAGCTTCCTACGCTAATCTCTATAGGAAAGTATTGTGAAAATTCTTTTAAATCCTTACAATTACAGATTCGTTAACTACTTTAACAAAGATATTGCAACCACATACCATGCATACAGAAAACAGAGAATGACACAATGATATACCCTGGGGAAAACCTTTCAGTAAAAAACCCCAGCACTCCAAAACCTGCACAATGTATTGATCAAAAACTATTACAGTTACAATACACTTGCAATGCGAGTTCTTTCAGAATATTTCAAAACCCTTGAAGACAAATCACGGAAGCATAAACTGTTCCAACAATACACTCGCATCACATCTCTTCGCAACCCTAACAAACGCTTATATCATGTGCTTCACTTTTTAGGGCTACTCCAAAAGATTAACCGTATTAGGGTTTTACCATTCTCCGAGAAAATAGGAAACCCAAAATTTTTTTTGGGTGAATATTTAATTCATTTATTTATTAATTGTTTTCAACATGTGAGATAACTCCATTCAGATCACATGGGTTACTCCACCCATCTCTCCAGTTCACATGGGTAACTTCACCCACCTCTTTAGTTCAAAAAGGTAACTCACAATTAGCCAAATAAAGAGGTGGAGTTTACTGTGGATCTCTCCTGTTCCTTTTGATCACAACCGTTCATCTCCCCATCTCTGGGATTGATCTCAACCACTCACTTCACCAGCAATTCCTATATAATAAACCCTTCATAACCATTTGAAGGATCCAGGATTTCAAGCTTCAAGCGCCATTACGCTTTCAACATTCAAAGCCATCTTGTGATCACACACACACACTTTGCAATTATCAATATCTCGACGCTTCTCAAGTCATAGACGCTGCCCAGCCAATACTGAGCATCAAGAACAATGTTTTGAAAGGAGTAGAGAGAAACAATAGAAGCTTCAAGCTTCGTGGGGTTTGCATTCGTTTGTCTTCCTCTTTGTTGTTTGTACATTTTATTGCTCATGTTTCGATTATTCATTTAGTAGTTATTGCGTATTGGATTTGCATGCACTTGTGAACCTTGGCTACTAACCCCTGCCCTTGGAAAGCTGTGGGAAATTGGAGAGAGAGGCGTACATTTTGGTGAACCCGACGTGAATATTGGGGAAGAGTGTACAGTACTCAAATTTAACAGTTGCCACATGTCTTCACCTGTCATTGAAACTTCCTAACATAGCTCTTACGTGTCATAGGAATCCGTCATAACCATTTTAGCCATGATCTCCTTACACACAATTCAAGATGCTGACACATCAACATTATTTGCAAGAAATACATTTTACAAAACAAATAATAAGAATAGGAATTATCCAAGGTTGAGACACCTTATTCCTAACAAGTTGACAACAAGACTTTATGGCTTAATAAGCCAAAACCAATAACTAAGGATGTTATTCACATGGTTATTGGTTATCCTACAACTGATAAACCACAAGCTCACAAGCACTCATCCCTAGTAGAAGTGGAAAAACTGACTGGTGCAAAATCAGATAAAAGAGCACTAAAAGTCAACACCATTACCGACGTAGAGCTGAAGTTTGGAGCATGTGTTTTTGGATACAAAATCTTCCAAGCGAGTAGAATGAATAGCATATCAAGTATTGCTATGAGCACAGCATACTAGATCATCGAATAGGGAAAGAAGATGGATCTTGCAGAGATCCTATTACATCAACTGGAGGAGAACATGTGCACTATAAGATCATCAAGAACAAACACTTGTAAGTTTGGTTCCCTCATAATGTGCATATTCTTTTACTTTGAAGAATACTTTCCTTCAATAAGAAAAGTTGTATGGGACACTAGCAGACATATAACCATTCAGATAGGTGAATTCATAGAATCACTAGGGACAGATTTTGATAATGTGATGCATGAGTATTTCAAAACCATTAAGGAAATATTGCAATCAAGAACATGGATTCCCAAAAATATGATAGAGGAACACAAAGAAAATATATGTTTCATGGTGGATACTGACTTCACGTACATCCAAGTTGTAGTACCTAGGAAGTCATGGCTTACACAGTTAGAATATGAAATCAAAGCAGGACTAGCCAATGAGTGCATTGAGGCACTACTGAATGAACCAATGGACAACAAACAACTAAGATTTGGCACCTATGAAGAGGCCAAACAAAAGATTAAAACAAATCTTGTTATCAAGAAAGCTTTAAAACAGTCAGGCAGAATGGCAAAGAACCTGAATATATCTTCTGAAGGTGAAGAAGAAAAGGAAGGTGAAGAGGAACAAGAGGGTAAGGAGGAACTCACTGAGGACCAGCTACGTATCGGTGATATAGCAGAGCAAAATGAATCAGAGGAAGAGAAGTCTGATTTACCACCTCCTCCTCCACCTAAGAAATCAAGAATGAGGAGTCAGATAGCAAAGGATGCAACTCCTTCTCCCATGGTAAAAGGAAAGGTGTATAAAAGGAAACCTGACACATCAAAGGAAAAACAATCAGTTAGGAAACCTATCAAAAGGAGGAAATTTGTTCAGACAAATGAGGATTTAGAGGACTCAGCTATGGATGATCCTGACATTGCAATCAAAAAAGAAAAGGAAACAACAAAGGCAACATCGACTACTAAAAACATTGATGAAATATATAAGTACATTTCTGAAGCATCATCTATTGGACATCCTAAGATTAGGAAATGGTTGAGATGGGATCTTGTAGAACAGAATAAAATTGAATATGAAATTATAGCTAAAATGTGTAGACACTATTATGTCCCACTTCAATTCACTACATGTGATGTACCACAAGAACTGTTGATAAGATTATCTTCTAGGTTCACGTTTGCACTCCATGAGGAGAAGAGGATAAGAGAAAGAGTACTTGTTTCTCTTATGCCTCCTGAATCAAAAAGGGAAGAAATAAATGAAATAATGGAGAAATATGAGAAAAATTTCTTACCCAAAATAAGAGCCTACAAATTTCTGGAAGAGAAGTTCATAGAGCTAGAGCAAGAAGCTCATGATAAATGGAGCAAGATACTCAATCTTGCTAAGGAGAGCAGTTATGAGAATGAAACTGTCACTCAAATAGATAACTCAACAACTAGTTAGATAGGGAAGAATTTCAAACAACCAACCAGAAATAGGTTGATATTATAGATGAAGAATGGCCTAAAATAGTGAGGAAAATCAAGTACCAGCAAGTCCAATTCACATCAATTTAGAGGATGAAGAAGTTACCAAAGAAGAGTTAACAATAAAAGGTAACTTAAGTGATGATATAAATGATGAATCATGGTTAGACAACATTGTCAATACCACTACATGACAAGACCCTGTAGTAGAAGTACAAAAGGATGAAGACATAAATATTGCAAAGGGCAATACCAACAGATAGGATACAACTATTGACACTGCAATAGTCAATACACCGACAAACATGAATATATTAATAGATGCTATTGATATCCAATCAAGTCAGGATAAATCATCTAAGAAAGACGATGATATACCCAAGGATATGGATACTAATGAAAACAAAGATGCATCCAACACTCAAAGGGTACAGATACACAAATGAAGGATGCAACCAACAATCAGCAAGAAGTGTCAAACGAACAAAACAAAGAGGCAGATAACAAAGCTAAGGATACATTGAGAAAGGTTGAAGAAAAATATAAGTGTGAAGAAGTCAAGCAGGATGAAGGCACACATCAAAAAGAAAATATATCTGTTGATACACCTAAGGCCAATGAGGAGACGTCTTCACAAAACTAGCTGGTGGACTCAGAATAGAAATAAAAGGATGCCTCATCTTCTCGACCCTCACCCACCAGGTCAACCCAATCTCAAGCTTTACAAATGGTAATACATCAATCTACCACCAAGCCAAAGAAGAAGAAGAAAACATTGAAGAAAGACATCTTGGCTATTAAAATGGATGAAGTAATAGAAGTCCCAAACTGGGATATTACTACTTTGAATAGTTATAAACTTCAAGAGTTTGGAGTGCTATGTCAAAGGAAAGCCATTCAGAAGAAAATGATACAGTAACACAAGGAAACAATGGCACTTGACAAGGCAAGAGACATACTACAAAAACTTGTTCCTGAGGTGAAACTTGAACAAATTTCTACAGTTAAGGAACAAATAGTTGTTCTCACCAACTCAATCACAGGTCAGAATATAGATGTAGAACAAGTTATGGAAGAACAAGCAGAGAAGAAGTATCAATACAAGTTAATTGATAAAATCAGCCAAGAAGTGGCACTGAACAAGGTAAAGCTCTCTGAACTAACTGATCAATTAGAGCCAATGATTGCTGAGGCAATTACCTTAGTTCAAAACATGTGCATGCTTGAAAAGTTTACAAAGGAAAATAGTGAAAATTTAGCAGAGATAGATTCTAATGTCATAGCAAGTGCACAAAGCCTAACCTCAAATGCAGATAGTATCAAGGCACATCATGACAAGGTCATTAAGGCTAATAGGCTAAGGCAAGAAATATGGGATGTTGAAACACAACTACTTGGTGAGATTACCAAACTACAAGCACACATCTTGCCTAATCTCACTATTCTATAGCAGCATATTTCTGAAGCAAGAAACCTTATTGCAACCCCAGAGATGTTTGTAGTAGACAACATCTATGATATACATGTAAGGATATCACTTGAGAAAATGGCTCTAGAAATGCTAAAAGAAAAATGGGAAAAGATGATGGAGGAGATCAAGTCCTCACATTCCCACCTTTTTGACAAGATGTAAGTACCTTTGCCTTTATTATCAAAAAAGGAGGAATAGAAAGGAAATGTATATTGTATGTACAAAAGGAATAGATATGCAAAGATAGTTATGTACCAATATATAAAAAAAAAAAGGAAAAAAAGTACATAAGGATATGTATATATACTTACACTTACCAGCATATACATAGGGGGAGTCATTCAAATGACTAAGGAAGAAGTATACACATGTGTACATACTAATACAGTCAGTATGTTGCACATATCATGTTTTTGATACTAATGTCAAAGGGGGAGATTGATGACATTAATTTTGTCATTAGTACACTTAGTGAAAAAAATTGACAGAGACCATCGGTACAAGCACTACCAACTGAATACAAGCATTACCTGACAGAACAAAAAGGTCATGATAAAATGCTAAGTATGAAATTGACTGATGAACACTGACAAGTGTTGCACTGACAAAGTGAATAGGACATCACCGACGGGTCAATAACACAACATGAAGATCATCACCGACGATACAAGTTTTGAGAACAAAACTGATGGAGCAGAAAAAGCATACCCGATGAATAGTTTAAGAAAGGAACACAGACGACAAAGAAAATTGACTGTCAGAACCGACAGTCAGTTATAGAAGCCGCAAAAAGTGGATATGAGTTTTACATGTCAGATAAAGCATTGTAATTCTATTTATAGATTTTTCATTTGTTTTAAATCATAACTTAAGGGTGAAGCAAGCTTTATGTAAATGTTTTAAAGCATCCTAACGGATCAAAAACATATCTAACTAAAGATCAAGGTCAAGTTGTAAACCTTGGATCTAGAGTTAACTTGCGAAAGCGTGAATAAAAAATTAAGCTAAAATCTAGTATAAATAGATGTTCAATCAATTGTGAATTAAGAATTCATTATTGTTGATAGCCACGAAGAGAATCTAAGGAGTAGAAGGAAAAATTCATGCAAAGTTTAGAAATAGATCACACCAGTTAGCAAGAACACACAGAGGCTACCGGCGAGTAGACAAAGGTATTATTCAATCATGAAAAGATGATTACTCATACATAGGAAGCTTTATTGGATCTGTTATCAGCAATTGGAGATTGCATACATCATCAGATCAAAGACTTATGTAGTTACATTCTAACAAGTGAATCACATCTAAAATCCTTTTGTAGAAGGTGGACTTAACCGTTCTTTGCAAATCTCATAACAGAGTGCACACTTAATAGTGTTGCTAAAGCTTCAATCGAAGTAGATATTAATAGGTCTCCACTGTAATACTTCTAACAGGGTAGGTCATCAGAAGTGACCAATTGTAAGCCTTAACTGACCCCTTCTTATGTGCAGATAGTGAAGTCTTGTGGGTAACAATCCCCACCACATTTTTTACTTCCTAACAGGAGTTTTCTGCAATATCATATCTTGTGTCATGTGTTATCTATTTTCATGAATGTTTCTTTTATGGTTACATATTAAAGAACTTATGATATGATTGCATATACATAAAGAAAGATGAACAGTTAGATAAGATAATTTACAAACTGATGATTAAGGGTTAATGGGAAAACCAAGAAAATTTTTAGAGGTACTGGTTCACCCCTCCCCTCTCAGTACATCAATCCAATATAATTCCAACAATGAGCTCACTTTTATTCATGTCCAATTTTGTTTTAAATATAAGTTGAATGCATAGTTTTATAGTGTCCTAGATATTCACTAATGGATAATGATATATAGTTATTTGTGCATCCATATTTCATAGCTCAAATTAATCTTGAAATCAATATTAGTTACAACTATATATTGTTGCATGCCAATTATATTTAATAAGTTATTTGATTAATGATATTTTTAAAATCAATTCCTCTTGTCAATTACAATTGATATTTAATTAAATAATTACAATTGAATACTATTAATGATAAAATTACAATTGATATTTAATTATAATTGACATTTAGAAAAACTCATATATTACATGTAAACTCATATATATTTAGATTCAAACCACAAGTACAAATAATATGATAAAAAGTCTTGATAATATATAATAACAAGTCCTGATAAAACTAGTCCAAATATAACACAAGTCCAAATAACATGAAAAAAGTATTGATAACACAAGTCCAAATAAAATGATATAAATAATATGATAACAAGTAAAGAGAAGAGATTTCCACAATCCATGATAGTAACAACTTAACAATTTCTGGATTCGATTGTGTTATGAATTTTTTGCATCAACGTTTCGAATCACACTCCATGATCCATCATCAAGATGAGCAATAAGAGAGCACAGGAAAAAATTCCTGTGCTCTCTTATTTCTCATCCTGATGATGGATCACGGAGTGTGATTCGAAACGTTGATGCAAAAAATTCATAACACAATCGAATCCATAAATTGTTAAGTTGTTATGATAACAAGTGCTGATAACACAAGTCCAAATAACATGATATAAATTCCCGATAACATGTATAAAAAGGTCTAACATGTGGAAAAAAGAGTATAAAATGTCCATCATATAATAACAAGGTCTAACTATGCTTGTCTAGTTGATCTGCAGTCCTCTTCACTCCACGTGAAGGTATCTGGGATGCACCATCATGATGCACCTCATCCTCCTCTACATTTTTTAAAGATCGCATCAGAAGACCATGTGTGTTTAATTCAAATGACTTGCATAATTCACCTAAAAAGTAAAAATAATATTAATGAACATTTCAAATTTTACCCCGTGTCGATGTGGTGTAATGTCCTCAGTGGGACAAGGAGGTCCTCTCTCAACAACATCAGTAGTAGATGCAGTCAATTCATATTTAAAAAAGAGTGAAATAATGTATAATTCAAATGAATTGCATAATTCACTTAACTATTTAAAAATTTAAGATTCATGAATATATTTAAAATTTTACCATGCGTCCATGTGGTCTAATACCCTCAGTGGGACAAGGAGGTCCTCTCTCAGCAACATCAAAAGTTGATTCAGTCAAGTCTTGTAAAAATAAACATTACAAAATTTTGATAATCGAGACCTATAAAAGATAGGTACATAATAGACAATGCAAAATTAAATTTAATCATGACCTCAAAGGACAATGTTGATGGATGCATTTGGCTCAATTATGTAGCCATGCCAAGATTCATGGTGGTGTCCACCTAAACAACATATTTAAACCATGAATTGAAAAATTGTATATACATAAATTATTTTGATATATATTTAACTTGACTATAAATTTATCAAACATAAGAATTTACATTAGATGTATGACACATAGCGAGTGTCACTGATGAGTCTAGACATAAATTTGAAGTGACATGAGACAATCCAATATCCTACAATTGCAAAAATTTTAAGCATGAATACAAGTTGTATACAAATTAGTAAGCATATAAACACTTTAAATTAATGAATGTAAAATATACTACAGGTATATGAGGCTGAGTCTCAGTGACCGGTGGTGCAAAGCATGAATAAATGCTGACCTCAGTATTACATGAAGTACCCTACAAATTTGCAAAATTATATCAAACACATCATCAATTCAAGTTTTAATTGTTTAAAATTTAAATTTACTTATCTAAATATCTAGATGAAAGTGTATACCATGAGCGGGTAGCCAAGATCTTGAGGTGTCAAGGTGATATGATGAAGGTCACTAAATGACCCAGTGTCAACCCTCCTCTATTCACAAAAAATCTAAATGTTATCATTGATATGTGTATAAATATGTAACTTAATATTGTATTGTAAATTAAATAATTAAATTTACCTCTATAGGATGATCATCATGTGCACATAGAAAATCAACATATGATGTGATGTCATCTCTAATATCACCCTGTGCACCACCGTCAACATCACCATGTGTGCCACCATCAACATCATCATATCCACCATGGGAAACACCATCACCGTCAGGTTCACTTTGGGGACCCCTGCATATATCCTGCAGCTCATGCAAACTTGTGCTATGCTAGGGGAAACCCTCACTTGGGTCATTTGCTCTATCAAATTGTTGGAAAGGGCACTCAATGAACCAAGAGCTGAGTGCACTTCTTGATGGTGGATAGGTGCAGGCACTATCGGAGTAGGAAGAGGAACAAGGGGCTCATTAAAAACACTATTTCTAGTTCTATCACTCAATTTGGCCACTAGCAGGTGCTCTGTGGCATACCCTGACCGATCCCCTAGAAATATCTCATATCAAAGTAATTGGGTTTCCTACCCAACTCAAATTCAGCCCATAATTTTTTTGAAAAATATAGTGGGACCTCATGATTGGCGTGTGGTGGATGGTCAAATACCATCCACCACCACTCCCAAAAATGTGCAGCTATCTGCGGGTGCTGACACCATCTAATAGAAATGTGTGGCTTGTTTCCATCTATCTCCTCACCTGTTTTAGGGTTCACAAAATAAGGTTTCAAATAATTTTTGGTAATTTTCAAATCATCTAACCTCTTTATAAGAGAGGTTGTTAGCATAAAATGCATGCATGAAGTCCCTCCATGACTAATAATTATCTAAATGAGAGTCTAATGAATTCACAGAATCTAAAATGCCTTGCATGCTATCTGCAAGGCGTAGTAGCTAAGGAGGTGGATGAGGCTCACGTCAAATGTTATTAATGTCTTGTGTGATGGAATCTACATTTCTTCGAATGTTCTCCCTCAACTCTGCGGGAGTGGGTAGAGGTGGCGGCGGCTACTAAGCTAAAAGCTCCTCAATATAAAAATCATCCATGGGTATATAATCTACAAATATATACAAAAATGAAAATTTACAATTACTATATAATTTACATTTTACCTTACAAAGATCTAATTATACTTATAATTAAATGCAACATTTAATTTAGAAATATAAATTAAAAAACACTAGAGAGAGAGAGAGAGATCCTATTTGGTCCTAAATTAGGTATTAATAGGTCTTATTGGTCCTAAATTAGGTCTTAATAGGTCCTATTGATCTCAATTGGTCTTAATAGATCATATTAGGTTTGAAGGGTCCTATTAGGTCTTATTAGTATGTATTAGGTCTTATTATGTCTTAGTAGTAGGTATTAGGTCTCATTATGTCTTATTAATAATGTTAGGCTAGGTAATAGGTCCTAACAGTCCTATTAGGTCTTATTACATCTTAAGGGTGGCCTATTACGTCTTATTAGGTCTTAGTTGGTCCTAAATCAGGTCTTAATAGGTCCTATTTGACCTAATTAGTCTTAATAGGTCATATTAGGTTTGAAGGGTCCTATTAGGTCTTATTAGTATGTAGTAGGTCTTATTAGGTCTTATGAGAGAGAGAGAGCTTGAACAAGAGAGAGAGAGAGAGAGAGAGAGAGATCCTATTAGGTCTTATTATATCTTATTAGTAGATATTAGGTCTTATTATGTCTTATTAGTAGATATTAGGTCTTAATATGCCTTATTAATAATGTTAGGCCACCTGTAATAGGTCGTAAGGGTCTTATTACACCTTAATAGGTCTTAAGGGTGGACTATTATGTCTTATTACATATTATTAGGTCTTAATAGGTCATATTGTTCCTAATTGGTCTTAATGGGTCATATTCGGTCTGAAGGGTCCTATTAGGTCTTATTAGTATGTATTATGTCTTATTAGTAGGTATTATCTCTTATTATGTCTTATTAATAATGTTAGGTCAGGTAATAGGTCCTCAGGGTCCTATTAAATCTTATTGTATCTTAAGGGTTGACTATTACGTCTTATTACCTGTCTTATTAGACCTCTTAATTGGTCCTAAATTAGGTCTTATTGTTAGTAATAATTGAGAGAGGGGGGGTGAATCAGTGGTCTCAAACAATAATCCAATTTAAACTTTAATCTACCAATTAATACTTCTCAAATTATTAAGTCCCAACAAGATGCATGCCTTTGAAATATTTGAAACAAATAACTGTTCGTCGGTTTACCTTGTTTGTCCTGTTTCTCCTTGATAAGCGATAAGTAGTAAATTGTATTTACTGATACTCAGCAAATATGCAGAGTATACCAGTCAATCCATAAATGCATATGTAGAATGTAAAACACTAAAGTAATTAACAATACACACATAACACAAGGATTTTAATGTGGAAACCCTGTTAAGGGAAAAACCACTGGGACCGGTACCCCAAATTTTCACTCTTCTGAAGTGAGCTCTGTTAGGAGCCAACCCTGTTAAAGGTTACA
>MU227035.1:3620744-3639037 GCA_018584345.1 Thuja plicata
GAGAGAGAGAGAGAGAGAGATTATTATTTATTTTATGGACCTAGGGTTTACAATTTTGTTTTCAGTTGTGTCTAGGTTTACATTTTTGTTTTCTACTTAGGGTTTCTTATTTCAGTTATGTTTAGGTTTAGGTTTTAGTTTTCTACCTATGGTTTTAAGTTTTGAAAGTTTTATTGTTTTCTACAATAATTTACAGAGTAAAATAAAACTACACATAACAATTTATTTTAATCCTATTAAAAAACAAACATTAAACATTAAACATTAAACAAAATACATATTGAACATTAAACATTATACTAGTTCTACGTGTGTGTGTGTGTGTGTGTGTGTGTGTGTGTGTGTGTGTGTGTGTGTGTGTGTGAGAGAGAGAGAGAGAGAGAGAGAGAGAGAGAGAGAGAGAGAGAGAGAGAGAGAGAGAGTTTATTATTTATTTTCTGGACCTAGGGTTTACAATTTTTTTTGCAGTTGTGTCTAGGTTTACATTTTTGTTTTCTACCTATGTTTCAGTTGTGTTTAGGTTTAGGTTTTGGTATTCTACCTAGGGTTTTAAGTTTTGAAAGTTTTATTGTTTTCTACAATAATTTACAAATTAAAATAAAACTAAACATAACAATTTATTTTAATCCTATTAAAAAAGAAACATTAAACATTAAACATAATACATATTGAACATTAAACATTAAACTAGTTAAAAACAACAATAAATTACAATTTTATTGAAAAACATAATAAAAATCAAATAAAAAACAATGATATGTACTTGGACTCAGAAAAACAACAGCAAGGCGGTCGACGATAGACCTCAAAATGGGCACCCGTTTGTAGCAAAACATGATCCCATATTGCAAGTTGTAAAAATGACTTTCAAAAAGGTTTAAAAGAAAAATTAAATACTTTTACAAAATGGGCACCTATTTTGGCCTGGGCACTGAACCAAAATGAGCACCCATTTTGTAAACAGATGCCCATTTTATATTTACGACTCGGGCTCCCGAAGCATAACAGGTGCCCGTTTTCATTTGCCAATGTTTTTTGGCCGTTGACTTCCGCGGAATTGGAATCCAACTTGGTGCATGCACCCAATAGAAAGAACCATATGGATCTTAATAACCAAATTGAAGGTGGAATCTATGAAGATGTGCTGACAAATGTCCCCGATTTGATGGAAGAAGATTTTTTCTTATGAAGCATTAGAAGTTTGAAGTAATCATCTTTTTAAGTCTTTTCATCAAGAAGAAAATCTTGTATTAGGGAATATTTGTGAGAAGTATACAAATAAAAAAGAAATGAATGAGCTAGAAGATGATCTAATGAAGGAATCTAATAGAGTTAACTCTAATGGTGTTTTTATTCCAAGATGGTTCTCGAAAGCTTCAGATGGTTATTTCCTTGATGGGAAAAGTGTCTACTTCAATCCTTTGTTTCTAGAGGAGTGCATTTCTACAGATGGTTCTAGGTTAATTTTCAAGAAAAAAAATTGATGGTACTCTCTACGCGGGTTTCTTCACATCACAAACTATATGAAGGTTGTCCAATTTGTGGCTTGATTTCTTCTAATTCAAATGATGAGAAGAAAGTTCAAATGGAGGATATGCATGAGAAGATGCCAAAAATTATGATCAACAATGTCAAAGGCGGTACCAAAGTGATTCAAGAAAGTTCAAAGATTTATGATAATGCATGGCTGCTTGGTTCACTGATCAAGAAATATTATCTCGTGTATGTTGGTATGGTCAAACTTTTGAGCTCACAAGCATTACAAACATGCACATCTCTTTTCCATATAGGTGCCTGTTTCTCCTAACCTATTAATGGTTTTATATGATCATTCAAGAGTTTCCTGATCTAGGGGTGCCTACCTTGTAAATATTTAGGTAGAATTTTTTGTTGTGTTAGTCCCTTTTTTGGCTTTCCTCATGTTTCTCTAGTTAATCCTTATGTTATCTCCTTTGTGACTCTATTTCCCAATGGTAAAGTATTGTTCCATCAGGTTTCTAGGTTCATCCTTCATCCCTAACAGTCCTTGTTCCCAGATAGAGCCGGCTATTGACATGGTTTCATGAGTAACCAAGTCACATGTAGAATCTCGATATTTATGTGGTCACGCATATTTTCCCATAATTTTTGTCAATCAAACTTTCAAAGTTTCATCATTTTGAGTTGAAAATAAGCCAAACATTCCAAAATTCAAGCTTTAAAATGGTCATATGTTGGAATTGTGGTAATTTTATAATTGTAAAACCTCTGGTTGTCCATCAGCTTCGTCCTGCATTTTGAATTTAAAAAAAAAGGAGTTATGAGTCAAAATTTATATCATTTCAAAGTTGGAGTACTAATTTTGAATTATTTAAAATTTAAAAATTAAAACCTTAACTTTTAAAAAGTTAGGATTTGGGAACCTAAAATTTAAACTGAAGAAATAATAGTTGGGGGTTTTAGTTTTTAATCCTTGAAAAGTCAAAATCTGAACTCTTTGAAAGGTTATGGGTTGGAATCCCAAATTTTTCCCATTTCCCGGTCAACGTCCCAACTTATGGTCAAAACCTTAACTTTTTGCAATCTTAACCTCTTAACCATTTTGGTTTGGAAAGTTTTGTTTCAAGAAACTCATAACTACCCCATGGCAACTCTTGAGAAAATGCAGTTATGCAGGAAAGAGAAATAGTTGGAATGTTGAAATATCGCTCCTTATGAACTTATAAGGAAGGAATCATGATACATTTGGTTTCTCACAAGTAAATACCATTGACGAGTTTGAGACAAGTTTATTGCCCTTTCTACAGTGAGGTCTTTGGAATCGGTTGCAGGTATCCATCGAACCATGTAAAATCTTGCCAAAGACAAGCACACATAAAATATGGACTTACATGCTGAGGCATGTGAACTATTTGACAAATTTATTTAGATAGATGTTTGATGGTGAACAAGCATGCAAAATGTGGAAACATAGACACGACATGTAAATTGTCTGATAGAATGCATATGAATTGTTCATAAGAATCCGTCAAAATGGCTAGGATAATTTGTGGTAGATATTTGTTAGTATGAATGCAATGATTTCCAGATATGCTTAAAATTGATTAAATGAATTGAGTTAAATCAGTGCCAAAATGGGGAACCAAAAATAATTTCCAACATTGTTGCTATTGCTCCAGATGAAAAATATAGAACCAGAGTCCACCAAGCTAAAGTATTTGAAATGGTGTATGTGGTAGAATCAAAGTAGAGGTCTCACGAGGCGGTGGCAGAGGGCTTTATGGTGCGGATTCATAGATGAGAGACTCCATTTCAAGATGAACTTTTTAGGCACTGTCATCATAACCCTGGAGACATGTGTGAAAAATGAAGAAGCATAAACAAGGCACTTGAATTGTTTAACAATATGCCCTCAAGAGTTACCATCTCAAGGCGTGAAATGACATGAAGACCCAGAAGCATTTCAAAGCTTGGCAAAGTTAGTCTTGTTGGAAACTTCACATAGTTTGATAATAATTTCAACAAAGTTGGCAGGTAGTTATTATTGTTGGGATATGAAGCCCAATGGTCACATGACCATTCACTTTCCTCCGTCTCTTCATATTAGAAGAGATATCTATAAATGGTTGAGTAGTCATGTATTGTATAGTGATTAGATTGTATATGTTTATTGGAGTTAATATAGGGATTCCTTGCTTCGAGTTTGGACGTAGGCGAATTGCCGAACCTTGAAAAAATCATGTCTACTCTACTTTTTCTTCTTTGTATTGTTTTTTCATTCCGTTTCTCAGTTTGTTTAATATTTACAATTGATATCAGAGCCTAGGTGAGGCTAGAGAAGAGATGGAAGAAAATGAAGTCGATTTTGTCATTGATGAATTTCTTGGAAATTTAGGCTCTGTAAAGATTGATGTTGGGCCTGAAAAAGCTAAAGAGTTTTCCATGTGCATTGGTGGGATGAATGGGAAGATAATCCTAAATTTGAATCAGAAGAAGATTTAAAATCTCTCAGATTTGAGCTTTATGCAATTCTTTAGCGCACAGGTGGTGTGCAATGTAGGAAAAAAGTTATGAAAGAATTGCGGAAGAGGGAAAAAATAAACAAGTCTATCAAGTCTTTTAAGGACCTAGTGATGGTCTATTATAAAATGGATTTCTTTACTTCTAGGCTCAGTCTAGATAATATGAATGATTTTGCTTCCAAAATTCATAGGATGTTGCAGCTGGATTACGAAGAAGCACCAACTCTTGGAGAATGAAAGTTTGTGAGAGACAAGAAGTTTGTTGTGAAAGAAGATGAAAGGGAAGAAGATGTTGTGGCTAGAATGCTAAAGGACACAACCTTTGTGAAAGATGATTTCCTTATTGCAAATGAGAATGGCTATCTGGTTATAGATGATGAGAGTGGTGGAAGGAGCACTAACAAGGTTGTAGCTGATGGAAATGATGAAGAAGAATCCTCTACCTATGGATTTGATGTCAAGAGCATAGACGAGAGCCTTTTGTATGA
Organism: Thuja plicata; assembly: GCA_018584345.1. Lineage (NCBI taxonomy): Eukaryota > Viridiplantae > Streptophyta > Pinopsida > Cupressales > Cupressaceae > Thuja > Thuja plicata. The sequence continues at coordinate 3,625,234 of MU227035.1, forward strand.
CACAATGGGTGAAATGACATGCGACATGGACAGATTGGAGAGGTCTGTGTCATCGTTGAATTCTAATAGAATTGAAAATAATTTACTTGGTTCAAAATTGGACTATCCGTATTCACCCATGGAGGAGGCAAATTGGTTGAGTTTTGTCTTGGATGAAACCCTAGTGGAAGACCCTACCAATTCGTACCTGTGGATTGGTTATGTTATAGTCATCTATGGCCTTTCAAGATGTAACAAGGGTGATATTGATGTAACCTGGGAGGCCGTGTGCTTGGCTTTGCGGCCTAGGATACAAGACCCAGCTGTTGTGCAATCTTCATCCTGCTGAAGAAGATCAAATCCCACCACTGGGTGCCAGAAGAAGCTTGAGATCGATGACGACCAAAAGCTACATGCCTTTTTTGACAAGAGACTTTCATGGGAGGTCCTCGGATTCCTTGGAGGAGGCGAGAGAGGATCCATGGCATCAAGTGGCAGATTTTTTTGACAGGGAATTAATAGAGTTCCCACAGTGGATGAGGTGCATGGGTCATACCATGATGTGGACTCGCACGCTGTTGTAGACTCACACGTTGTTGTGGACTCATAGAGAATTGGAAAGATTCCCAATGTAGATGAGGTGTCTAGGTCACATGCTCCTCCCCATGAGATGCACTGTGATGTAGAATCCATTCACACAAACAAATTTTCTGCACCCCACGATGCTCAAGGCACTGGTAACAGCCAACAAACCACCAATCTGGAGAAGTTAAATGATGCAAGGAGGGCAGAAAAAGATGAAGAAATGTTTTTCAATTATGTGCATGACACTTTTGACTCCATAGGATTGCAGAGGGGGATAGTGCCCTTTTGTAACAAACTAGATGTGCTCCAGCAGGCCCATTCTAGAACTGGCAAACGATGCTCATTAAGGAGATTGGTGTGGCTTATTTAGCGCAGAATGTCAAGGACACCGACTCACAAAAGTAGGCAACAAAGAATGTCATTTTCATTACAGGGATGTAAAGACTGAAAAACTCACAAAGTAGGCCACACAAGCTTTTAACATAATAAGTCGAAAGTCGATAAAGTCGAAAGACCAAGTCGACATCCTAGTAAATAAATTCAAAAAATTTACACCAATGAAGTTCATACAAATGACCATCTTGTCAAAGTAAAATGAATTACAAGATATATTACATACAATTTCATGCCGACCAACTTGTCGGATATAGGAATCAAATATACAAATTACATTGATACAACAAAATTATTACATCCAGAAGTGTCGACCAGCTTGTCGATCACTAGATAAAGTACAACATGAAAAAAGAGAAAGAAGAGAAGAAATTAACACTAGAAGTATCAACTCATCAGTTTCTGTCTCCTGAGCCTCGGACGGAGTCCCTTACGCTTCCTCGAGAACATAGGTGGGGTCCAGGAACTTTTACCGCCCAACCGTGGAGTGGTCAGCTCCGAAAGTGATGAGCTTCCCCGAGGTTCTTCCTGACACGAAGAACGCCCCGTCCCTACATGAGAGCCTAGCTTCTCGCTACTGACAGATTCAGATGGTCTTAGTGTAGCCGTGTAACTTAACCTACAAGCACATATGCCTACAGTAGGTTCCATACAACGGATGTAGCAAGGGGTAAAGTTAACCAAGCATAATCAATAAGAACTTATGCAATTTTCTACTTTGGCCAAAGTATTTATTGTAGATTTGAACTGGCAGGAAAAATAAACTTTTACCCTCCCTTGATCTCTACATTCGGCACAACTTCCATCCTAGTTGATACATTTCTAATTTCACATAAATCAGAAAAATAACAGCACCACAGAAACTAATACAATAACTACATCGGTCATAGCAAGGTATCCATTTAGTTCAAAAAAAACTATTACACAACATTTCATATGATATAGAGTTATATAAAATGCAAAAAAAACAAAATGAAGATCCATGAATGTTTCCATGGTAACACTCACGCCATGATAGAACTATCTGCTAATAAATCTTTAAAGGTGCTTAACATTTCCAAGTAAAAGATAGCATTTTCAATTTTTCTCATGGTTTTTGGCCATTACTTAACACATTATTTGAAACTATAAACGCAAGCAGAAGGAAATCACTTCAGATACTTGATTACAGTGGAAAATAAAAACAGGAAATGGCTTAAATTAAACTAAAAATGTGCTGATACAATATTATCAAATAATCCACAACATTGTTGGAAAATCACAGTATCATAATAATGAATTAAAAATAGAGACATATACTAATTTAAAACACAGTAACATTTCCTGCTAAAAACTGAAACTGAAAGCTCACAAAACATCCAGTCGAACCACAAGCCTGATGCTACCTACTATTTAAAAAACATGACAAAGGACAAGATAGACACAGCTCAGATTTGAACACTGATGGTGAGGGACTGTTCCATTTCCTGGCTTTTCAAAATGGCCCGTGCGTGAACAAGAAGACAACACCATCATAAACACTGAAGAGAACAACCATATGAAACTCCAAGCCCATGTAAGGGAGAATAAAAGAATACACGGTAACCTAAAATCTATCCCTAAGTCATGTATTCTTTAAGGAGTGAGTTGATTGTGAAACACAGCGACATTGCCTTGTCGCCTTCAAGCATTCCAAGGAAATGACATTCATAGTTTAAAGAGCATGCACTCCCTTTGGAAAGAGACATAGCTCACGCCAACGCCCAGCTGCAAGAAACAAAAGATGCTCTCCTACTATTTTGAGTGCTTCAAAATTTGCACAAAGAACCCGTCAACCCACAGGAAGACCATGAAAAAAAAAAAACCAAGATAGAGGAAAAACACAAGGTGTGGTGAAAGACTGAGCAAGAGGGCTTGCAATCGATGCAAGTAAAAACCAGTTATATGCAGTACTCCCTAGGCTGCCATTAATAATTACATTACGCAGTAAAACAAAAAGAAAACCAATACATAGTTTGGTAAATAGGCTTGGATAAGAATGGATGCTTATTAACCAATCTCACCTCATGACAACAAGCAATTCGCATACAAACCAGAACACACTTTAATTGTCAGACACAAAAATTTACTCATTTAAATCTACCTTGCATCCTACAGAAGTAATGCAACTCAAGAAGAGAACCTAGAGTTCGCGTATTGAAGGGATTTGAAATCTTCTCTCCCGTCCTCATGCAGATTCAGTGCTTCTGTCCTTTTCTTCCACCACTCACACCTTTGTGGTTCTTTCAATTCCAGACCCAAAACTGCCCCCCCTTGCGTGCCCCCTATCCCCCCCTTAATGTCCATGTTGATAACGGTTCTTGATTTTACTTTCCGTAAAAGTGCAGTAACGAAAAAGGGTTAAAACACAATTTTAACATTTAGGAAAATCCTTAATACACAGAAAACAAGACTTTGCAAGGCTATAAAAATATAAGTGAATTCCTAACAAATATTTAAATTATTATAATCCGATTCACATTCCCATTGAAATAAAAATGATCGCATATATTTTTTTTTTCAATCATTTATCATTAACACTTATAGCAAACTAATAAAATATCATTTAGTGGTGTGTGCATGGCACTACTGCATCCGAATCTTACACTAGGTAAGGAGCTAGATCTCTCTCCTCGACGACACCCATGTCCTCCAACCTGAAACCACTGAAACACTCGACAAGAAAAACCATCATCAGTAATTCACATAAGAAATATACCTTCAAAATCAATAAAGCATTCTAATATTGCAACATTTTACCACTTTCATAATTACCCAGACATGTCGAGTCATCCAAGTCAGCATAATTTGACTGAATGATCCGCTTAACTAGGAGGTCGCAAAACCAGCCGTGACATCCCTCCCCACTTGGAAGAGACATCGTCCCGATGTCATGTAAGTATCAACAACAGAAACATATACATAATCATTTGCAATGTAAGCATAACATGATATGATTCTCTCATCAATAATTTTGAAACCAAATCAAAAGTATCAGAAACATTATCTCATGAGCAGTGTATATATAGTGTCTCCAACATGATAGTCCAAACAACAACTAAAATATACCAATATCCAAAACATCAAAGCTATAATCATCACACCCCATAAACTCACTGTAGTATGAGTAGAATGTCACATCAAGAGTCTATGAACTATCAAACATAAACAACATCTAACTAAATATATGAGGAAAGGAATGACGCATGTCGTCCGCATCCTCCCATGTAGCACTATCAGCTGAAAATTGGTCCCATTGGACCTTATACTAGAGCACATCAGCATTGCGCACCCTGATGGTACGCTGGTCAACGACCCGAGTAGGCTCCACTGAGACCACTCCCGGATCCTGCACCTGTAAAGGACGCCAATCCAAAATGTGAGCGGCATCAAGATGATAAGGTTTCAATAATGAAACATTGAAAACACTATGAATACGGGCAAGAGCTGGTGGTAGAGCAAGTCGGTAAGCCACCGGATTGATGACTTCTAGCACATCGAACGAACCAACATAGCGCGGGGCTAACTTTGATGCCCTGCCAAAAGAGATAGAACTCTTTTGTGGCCGTACATGCAAGAACACTTTATCTCCAACCTAAAATTGTCTGAAGGTGTGGTTCTTATCCGCATAATTCTTCTGCCTATCAACTACTTCCTTCATACGTGAGCGGATCAATGTCATTTTCTCCTCCATCTCGCATAGCATATCAGGAACAATAACCACTCGATCCTCTACCCTGTCCCAACTAATGGGTGTGCGTCATTTGCATCCATACAATGCCTCAAATGGTGCCATGCCTAAAGATGCATGATAGGAGTTGTTATAAGAAAACTCCACCAGTGAGATATATTCTTCCCACTTGTATTGCTGATCCATGCAGTACATCCTCAATAGATCCTCTACGACCTGGTTCACCCTCTCTGTCTGACCATCTGTCTAAGGGTGGTATGAAGTACTGAAATTTAGTCGTGTACCTAGGGATGCATTCAAGGTTGTCCAAAACCTTGATGTCATACGAGTATCCCTATCTGAAATAATAGTCTCTGGAACCCCATGTAATCGAAAGATCTCGTGAATAAATTTCCTAGCAAGAGCTAGGGAACCGTCTCACAAGCTGCCAGGTATAAAGTGTGCTACCTTGGTGAGTTTGTCAACTACCACCAAGATAACATCATGCCTCTGTTTATTCATGGGAAGACCCTGAATAAAATCCATGCTTATGACCTACCACTTGTATTCTGGTATATCATGAGGGTACAACAGTCCTACCGGATGAATATGCTCAGCCTTGACTCGCTGGCATTTTAAACATTGGGCCACAAAAGCTATAATATCATGCTTCAGCCCAGGCTAGAAATACAATGGTCTCACATCATTAAGAATCTTGGTCACCCTTGGATGACCAGAATAAGGAACACAGTGCGTCTCATCCAAAACAATCTTCCTCAACCCTGCACGGTCGGGAATATACATCCTGGTCTGGTATCGCAGGATACCATCACTGTCAAAAGAATAGCCACTGAACCTGTAATCAGAAGAATCTATATGCAAAGCAGATCGAACCATCTCATAATGGTCATCACCAGGTAACTTCTCTAGCACATGCTCTCTCAAGCATGTCCTGGTAGTGGATATGGCGGATAAATGTCGTCTCCTACTGAGTGCATCTGCCACTCTGTTCTCCTTTCCTTTGATATATTCTATACCAAAGTCATACTCGCTCAAGAATTCGAGCCAACGCCTCTGCCTAGCGTTCAAATTTGGCTACGTGAAAATATATTGTAATCCCATGTGATCGGTCCGCAACTCAGAAGGTTTTCCGAGTAGGTAATGTCTCCACATCTGTAAGGCATGCACAATCGCTGCACGTTCCAGATCATGCGGAGCATAATTTACCTCATGTTGTTTCAATTTCCATGACTCGTAAGCCACAACTCTACCACTCTGCATCAACATGCCTCCTAGGCCTTCACCTGACGCATCTGTGATAACTGTAAATTGACCATTTGGATCAGGAATGATCAATATCAGAGCAGACATGAGCTTTTGTTTTAACAAATGAAAGGCTTGCTCACAAGTCTCTGTCCACTCGAACTGTTTCCCTTTTCTCTAGAGGGATGTAATAGGTGCTGCTATCCTAGAAAATCATTCCACAAACTTCTGATAATAACCGGCCAACCCCATAAAACTCTGTACTTCATGAACATTAGCAGGAGCAGGCCACTCAAGTATTGCTTCGATCTTGGCTGGATCAACCGCAATCCCCTCTCCGGATATGATATGACCCAAGTAATGGATTCTCTTCTGGTAGAATGAACATTTGGATAGTTTTCCATAAAGCTTTCGTTCCCTTAGTCGCTGCAAAACTATTCACAAATGCTCCTCATGCTCCTCAACAGTTTTGGAGTATATTAGGATATCATCAATGAAAATCTCCATGAACTTATCCAGACAATCTCTGAACACACTGTTCATCAGGTTCATGAAAGCTGCTGGGGCATTTGTTAGCCCAAAAGGCAAAACTACAAACTCGTAGTGCCCATATCTTGTTCTAAAAGCTATTTTATGGATGTCCTCATCTTTGATTCTGAGTTGATGGTACCCAGATCGTAGATCAATCTTTCAGAACACCGTTTCTCCTTTCATCTGATCGAAGAGTTCATCTATTCGTGGTAGAGGGTATCTATTTTTGATGGTTACTTTGTTTAACATCCTGTAATCGATGCATAAATGCAAAGTACCATCCTTCTTTTTAACAAAAATCACCGGTGCACCCCAAGGTGAAACACTAGGACGAATAAATCCTTTATCAAGGAGATCCTGAATCTGAACCTTTAGTTCATACATCTCTGTAGTAGTCATCCTGTAAGGGGCTTTAGACTATGGTTCAGTCCCAAGCTTTAGATCAATAGAGAAATCAAACTCCCTTTTAGGTGGAAGTTTTGGTAAGTCTTCTGGGAACACATCTATGAACTCCTGAAGGATTGGATAATCATCTAAGTTAGGATGTGTTTCCTCCAAATCCTTTACGTGGACAACATAAACTTTACATCCCTTCCGTTTGGCTCTCTTCAGTTGCATAGCTGAAATCTTTCTGAGTTCAAGAGGCCTTTTAACACCTTTGATCTCTACAGACTTCCCTGAATCATCCAAACATGTAAAAGACTTGTCCTGGTAATTTACTATGGCTTTATGTTCAGTTAGCCAATTAATCCCTAGGAATATGTCATATGAGCCAAGAGGTGCTACATAGAGATTCACTTGCGTTATGAAACTGGGTAGCTCCAATTCGCTGCAAACCAAACATTGTTCTACCCTTCGCTCTGCCCGGTTTCCATATTCTACAATCCATGGGTTAGCCATATAAGCAGCTCTAATGGGTAATCTGGAAGCTACTCTAGGATCTATAAAACATTCAGTTGCACTAGTGTCCACAAGTATAGATACATTATGACCAAAAAGTTTACTTGTCAGATGAATAGGAGAAGCCTAAAATTCTGCCTGCCTGCTATCCACTGCAGTGTGGATGTGATGCTGAGCTTGAGAGGCTTTACCCCCTCTCTGACCTGACCTCTAGGAATAGTGACTGGCAAAATGGTCTCCGCCACAAACATAGCAACCACCCCGTGGTCCTTGTCGTTCCTCAAACCTACTGTTCCTATTCTCATTCCTATTATTGTTGTTCTGGTTATTCCTATTGTTGTTCTTGTTTCTAGAATTTCCCTCGCCTCGATTCTTCATGTTCCTGATCTAGTGTCTATCATTTTCCTTCTGGTGGTTATCCTATTTCCTTTTAAAACCTCCTGATTTACCAGATTTTTGAGGCTCTCTAACCGCTGACAAGCTCTTCAGTTTTTCTTCCTGTCTTAGAGCCTTTTTAAGTGCTGGCTCCATCTGTTCAGGCTCATGCTTTAGTACCTCTGAAGCAATTTCTAGTCGTAACCCCATAATGAATTTCCAAGTACGGAATTCTTCATCATTCCGGTACTGTGGAACATATTTCACGAGATGGCAGAATCTCTCATAATAGGCTGTAACTGTCATGACTCCCTGTATTAGATGTTGAAATTCTAAAATCTTTTTGTCAAAATAAAGCTTTGGTAACCAACGAGTTCTAAATAGCTGTAGAAATTCTTCCCAAGTGACCTGTCTAGGTTCAAGCTTCTTCTCTGACATTACGTTCTCCCACCAAGTCATAGCTTCCCCTCTTAACTGGAAAGTTGCCCACATGGCTCGTGTCTATCCTGTAAAATTTCGAACCTGAAAGTACCTTTCCATCGTAGCTATCCAAGCCTCAGCCTCATCTCCTAAGGCTTTCCCATTGAAAGTGGGAGGAGTGACCTTTTTGAGATCCTTGCTCAGCTCTGCTGAGATTTGCACTCTAGTCGTAGTTTTTATAGTGGCTATTGCATCAGCCTCAGCTTTACGCTACACTTCTATTCTCCTATCCTCTTCCTATTTCCTTTGGGCTTCTGCCCTCAAATCTTCCTCATGTTTCTGTCTTACTTCCTCTCTAGAATCTGCAGGACCCCTTCCCTGAATACTACTCTCCAGGTGATCCATTCTGTCCTTTTTCTGTTGCAAAAGTGCTCCTTGCTGAGTTAACAAGGCAAGTATCTGGTCAAAGTGTTCACTGGATTCCCCAGTATCATTACTGGATCCACCCTTACTAGCATTTCTAGTCATCATGATGACGGGTCAAAATCCTGCATCGTCGCACAATGCATAGCATTAGCATAAGACCCATAAGGTCATAGAGTAGAAACTCCGCTCTGATACCATATGTAAAGACTGAAAAACTCACAAAGTGGGCCACATAAGCTTTTAACATAATAAGTCGAAAGTCGATAAAGTCGAAAGACCAAGTCGACATCCGAGTCAATAAATTCCAAAATTTACACCAATGAAGTTCATACAAACGACCATCTTGTCGAAGTAAAATGAATCACAAGATATATTACATACAATTTCATGCCGACCAACTTGTCGGATATAGGAATCAAATATACAAATTACATTGATACAACAAAATTATTACATCCAGAAGTGTCGACCAGCTTGTCGATCACTAGATAAAGTACAACATGAAAAAAGAGAAAGAAGAGAAGAAATTAACACTAGAAGTATCAACTCATCAGTTTCTGTCTCCTGAGCCTCAGACTGAGTCCCTTACGCTTCCTCGAGAACAGAGGTGGGGTCCAGGCGCTTTTACCGCCCAACCATGGAGTGGTTAGCTCCAGAAGTGATGAGCTTCCCTGGGGTTCTTCCTGACATGAAGAACGCCCCGTCCCTGCAAAAGAGCCTAGCTTCTCACTACTGGCAGATTCGGATGGTCTTAGTGCAGCCATGTAACTTAACCTACAAGCACATATGCCTACAGTAGGTTCCATACAACGGATGTAGCAAGGGGTAAAGTTAACCAAGCATAATCAATAAGAAATTATGCAATTTTCTACTTTGGCCAAAGTATTTATTCCAGATTTGAACTGGTAGGCAAAATAAACTTTTACCCTCCCTTGATCTCTACATTCGGCACAACTTCCATCCTGGTTGATACATTTTCGATTTCACATAAATCAGAAAAATAACAGCACCACAGAAACTAATACAATAACTACATCGGTCATAGCAAGGTATCCATTTAGTTCAAAAAAAACTATTACACAACATTTCATATGATATAGAGTTATATAAAATGCAAAAAAAACAAAACGAAGATCCATGAATGTTTCCATGGTAACACTCACGCCATGATAGAACTATCTGCTAATAAATCTTTAAAGGTGCTTAACATTTCCGAGTAAAAGATAGCATTTTCAATTTTTCTCATGGTTTCTGGCCATTACTTAACACATTATCTAAAACTATAAACGCAAGCAGAAGGAAATCACTTCAGATACTTGATTACGGTGGAAAAGGAAAACATGAAATGGCTTAAATTAAACTAAAAATGTGCTGATACAGTATTATCAACTAATCCACAACATTGCTGGAAAATCATAGTGTCATAATAATGAATTAAAAATAGAGACATATACTAATTTAAAACACAGTAACATTTCCTGCTAAAAACTGAAACTGAAAGCTCACAAAACGTCCAGCCGAACCACAAGCCTGACGCTGCCTACTATTTAAAAAACACGACAAAGGACAAGATAGAAACAACTCAGATTTGAACACTGATGGTGAGGGACTGTTCCATTTCCTGGCTTTTCAAAATGGCCTGTGCGTGCACAAGAAGACAACACCATCATAAACACTGAAGGGAACAACCACAGGAAACTCCAAGCCCACGTAAGGGAGAATAAAAGAATACATGGTAACCTAAAATCTATCCCTAAGTCATGTATTCTTTAAGGAGTGAGTTGATTGTGAAACACAATGACATTGCCCTGTCGCCTTCAAGCATTCCAAGGAAATGACATTCGTAGTTTAAAGAGCATGCACTCCCTTTGGAAAGAGACATAGCTCACGCCAATGCCCAGCTACAAGAAACAAAAGACGCTCTCCTACTGTTTTGAGTGCTTCGAACTTTGCACAAAGAACCTGTCAACCCACAGGAAGACCATGAAAAAAAAAAAACCAAGATAGAGGAAAAACACAAGGTGTGGTGAAAGACTGAGCAAGAGGGCTTGCAATCGATGCAAGTAAAAACCAGGTATACGCAGTACTCCCTAGGCTGCCATTAACAATTACATTACGCAATAAAACAAAAAGAAAACCAATACATAGTTCGGTAAATAGGCTTGGATAAGAATGGACGCTTATTAACCAATCTCACCTCATGACAACAAGCAATTCGCATACAAACCAGAACACACTTTAATTTTCAGACACAAAAATTTACTCATTTAAATCTACCTTGCATCCTACATAAGTAATGTAACTCAAGAAGAGAACCTCAAGTTCGTGTATTGAAGGGATTTGAAATCTTCTCTCCCGTCCTCATGCAGATTCAGTGCTTCTATCCTTTTCTTCCACCGCTCACACCTTTGTGGTTCTTTCAATTCCAGACCCAAAACTGCCCCCCCTTGCGCGCCCCCTATCCCCCCCTTAATGTCCATGTTGATAACGGTTCTTGATTTTACTTTCTGTAAAAGTGCAGTAACGAAAAAGGGTTAAAACACAATTTTAACATTTAGGAAAATCCTTAATACACACAAAACAAGACTTTGTAAGGCTATAAAATATAAGTGAATTCCTAACAAATATTTAAATTAGTATAATCCGATTCACATTCCCATTGAAATAAAAATGATCGCATATATTATTTTTTTTCAATCATTTATCATTAACACTTATAGCAAACTAATAAAATATCATTTAGTGGTGCGTGTGTGGCACTACTGCATCCGAATCTGACACTAGGTAAGGAGCTAGATCGCTCTCCTCGACCACACCCGTGTCCTCCGACCTGCAACCACTCAAACACTCGACAAGAAAAACCATCATCAGTGATTCACATAAGAAATATACCTTCAAAATCAATAAAGCATTCTAATATTGCAACATTTTACCAATTTCATGATTACCCAGACATGTCGAGTCATCCAAGTCGGCATAATTCGACTGAATGATCCGCTTAACTAGGAGGTCGCAAAACCGGTCGTGACAAGGGATCAATGTGATGTTGGTCTGCCTTGCAGACAATGTGGAACCCAATTAGTTGCAGTTCCTTTGACAGGGTTTTATGGGGTCTTATACTATGTTATTGTCAAATGGCGGTCATAGCTCGCAATTCCTACAATTGGCTGGGAAGAATTCGCTTTATAATTTGATGCTGGAGGAATTCCATGTGAGGAAGCCACTCAACATTATGAATTTAGGTGAGCTTTTATGCAATATTTGGACAGTAAATGATAGACAGTCCTCAGTAGTGACTGATGATGAAAATGTTGTCCTAAATGAGAACAACAATAAGAATGATGCAATCTATGTGAGAAATGGGTTGCAGTATCAAGGAGAATATATTTTTGACTCTGATTTGATTTGGAGAAGACTCATTCAGAGTGTGCTAGAGTAGAATCTGGCAAACTTAAGATCTTCTCAAGCTCTCATTATTCTCTGAGTTTTAAAAAATGAAGCAGGGGATGCCACACTGCATGGTTGTGCCAGTTGGACTTCACAGGGGAGATTGTTGGGATATGAAGCCCAATGGTCACATGACCATTCACTTTCCTCCGTCTCTTCATATTAGAAGATTTCTCTATAAATGGTTGAGTAGTCATGTATTGTATAACAATTAGATTGTATCTGTTGATTGGAGTTAATATATAGATTCCTTTCTTGGAGTGTGGACGTAGGAAAATTGCCGAACCATGATAAAATCATGTCTATTGTGCTTTGTCTTCTTTGTACTGTGTTTTCATTTCATTTCTCTGTTCATTTAATATTTACAATTATAACCACCCAAGAAAACAATGAGTTGTGGCCTATCATGTATGATTATAGCAGAAGCAAGAGGATTTGTAGTTGGATTGAAATCAATTAAAAGGAACATACATATTTTGCATTAGACATATCACATCTATAAAAAAGAAATCAGAATAGAATTTGAGGAGCAGTAGATGGTACATGAACGAGTTTGGTAGATTTTCTCAAACAGATGTCCCACAGAATGTTGTGATTGCAAGTTTCACTGAAATAGATTTGTTGGTAAGATTTGGAGACTTCAAAGAAATCACAATCGACGTGCATAAAGCTGAATTCTACAACCTTTTTCATATTCCTCAATGTCGCACAAATTGGGAGCTTTAGATAAGAGTCACATCAGAAGATAATGGAAAATGGATTCTTATCATGTAATGCAGTAGAAACTATCTTTGGCAGACATGCAACCACAATTCCAAAGCACAAACATTGCACAAGAAATATTTGAAAAAATTTCTCAGTGCAATGTCATCTCATAATCTCCATGTATGGGGAATCTCTAGTTGGTGGTTTACTATGTATCTTAAAATGGGGCAATTCAAGAAGATATTAACATAAGTGTAAAGGATATTACATTTGGTGACAACTTGGCATTGTGCATGGATGATAAGTTGGATCATTTTAGAATGTTGAGTTGTGGATGCATAACTTTTTTATCCTCACGAAGAAAATAAAGATGGAGGAGTATGTAGCATAACTCGTGATTTGGTTTTTCATCGAAATTACAAGTTCTAAGTTTTCTTTTGTAAAAGTGACTTATGTCACATGTTTGTAATCAAGTTAGAAAGTAAGTTTTATTTACTTAAAAGTTGATAATTTTTTAACTAAAATAAAGCTTATTTTATTTTTTCAAAAATTACAAGGGTAGTTACTATTTGGTTATCTAAAGAAACCTATAAATACAAAGCTTATGCAATGTAAAGGGGGGACCTTTTCGGCAAAAGGGGAGCAACCTTGCCGAATTGTGTAGAGATACTTACAAAGAACTTTTATGTTCATACTTCGTACTTGAAGGATTTTGAACTTGTATATTTTCAAAAGAATAACCAAGAATGCATTTGATTCATATGTCTTAAACATATTTTCCATCTATTGTTATCAATTTCTCGTATGTTAAATTGATAATCCCTTTGAGTACATTGGATATATCTAAAAGATGAAGCATGTTCACACCCTTGTATCTCGGTTAGAAAATGTTGAGGTTACCTCTTTCCTCGTATATATGTTGGAACATGTTTCCTGGGTAAAAGCACAATAATCTGTCACCCTTATACAAAGGAAAAGGATGACAAAATCAAAGTTGTTCAGCTTCAATAGTATAAAAGTGACATTTATGTTTGGAATTTGAAGATGATGTAAACTAATAAAATGTTTTAAAATGGATGAAGTTTATGATTA